>JBAKBP010004127.1:0-141016 GCA_037953745.1 Lithodes maja | reverse complement strand
CCGGCGGAAGTGTTAGCCTGATTTGGTGTACTGTTAACATTCTGAAAGATTCGTTGTGAATGTGAAGGTTCAGGTAAGACAGGTCTACGACCGGCCTCATCTGAACACTGTCCCTTTTGGGAACCAAAAATAGTTTGGACGTGAATACTATAGGTTTGACTCCTGTAAGGAGATAAAGAAAACCTAATATTTAGTAGTGGCCCCGTAATCATTGACGAACATGCCTATTACATAAGGCATCCTCTTCAAACACTAATCCACCGTAGTTTGAATCTACCGCGCAGAGCATTTAAAAACTGAGGAGCCTTCATCATGAGCGCACGCGACCTCACTCATGGCTTCAGTCATTATGAATTGGGTTCTCACTACGAAAAAACTTCGTAAAAAATAAAAACAAAAAGAAAATAAGAATAACTATCTAATAAGCTTTCCATCATATCGTGGATGTACTTGTGTGGATCTCTGACCAGACGCTGATTCAGGCGTCATTCCTCCTTCACTGACATATCAAGTAAACCAAAATCCTCAATACATCAACGAATGGGAAGGGGACGGTCGGGAGGGCCCCAGTCGTCAATGATTACGGGGCCACTACTAAATATTAGGTTTTCTTTATCTCCTTACAGGAGCCAAACCTATAATTTATTAGTGGCCCCTCCATCATTGACGAACATGCCTGATTTCTAAGACTGGAGGGGGACATTCGTAATCATATCATAACTCTAGAAAAGTAGATAATAAAAACAACCACATAGTATTCTTACTCTTGAAAAATATATTTAATCATTGGCGTAGGCCGAAAA
Organism: Lithodes maja; assembly: GCA_037953745.1. NCBI lineage: Eukaryota > Metazoa > Arthropoda > Malacostraca > Decapoda > Lithodidae > Lithodes > Lithodes maja. The sequence goes on along the minus strand of JBAKBP010004127.1, from coordinate 140,213 downwards.
TATACAAGAAAAAGGGGTTCAGGCAGGTGCGTGCTTCAAAGAAGCCTGCCTGACAATAAATGGGTAACCCTAAAGATTCTGAACACAGATCTGTAGTTACAAAGGCACCCCACTCAACGAGTGGTGACAAAAATAACAAGTTATAAGTTTATATGTGCACATCATAAACCCCAACATAATCGTGGAGATAAATTGCAAAGGATCTCCACTGTTTCTAAAATTATATTGCTTTCGCAGCTAAAACTACTATAACAACCCCGTTGTTTTGTACTAACATTGTACTAGCACAATTTCTCTCTGAGAAATTTTCATATCACATTAACCTTACATTGTATCACAGCTCTCATACTCCGGCGGGGTCTAGGGTGTCCTATGTCAACTGACTGCACCCCCCCCCCCCCCCTTTGTGAAAATAAACAAAAGTGACTGTAGGGCCACCTAGACCCTCTGCCTTAAAGCTATACATGGTAAGGAAGGTTTGTCTAGAGCAACTGACAAGTATCTAGACAAAAACGTATGATTAGACGCCCACAATTGAGTGGACGCGATATCTTCTACTGAAAAGTTTTTCAGGAAACGTAAAGAGGCTGCCCATTTGCGTAAATCGTGGGCCCTACCCACCACGCCGGGATTACTCTCTTTAATGACTTCGACCAGAAGAGAGGCTAATCGCCGTTTAAGTAAGCGTTTACCCGTACTTGCTACCCATAAAGCACCTTGGGGGTTTAGAGGAGCTACTCTCAAATATTTGGTTAGAGCTTGCACTGGACATAGATTATGATGCACCTTTCCCCTTTTTAATGCTGGCACCGTGAACTCTGAAAACACGTGTGCACTGTGCTCATTCTTGGCTACAAAACCTGGGGAAGGTGCAATGTAAATACATTCGTTAAGTCTACCAAACCTCAGGCAATTAGGTGTGTTGCTCATCGCCGCCAGCTCAGACACTCTGTTCCCGGTGGCCAAAGCCATAAGGAAAACCGCCTTTTTTAAGTGTAAAGCAAAGTCTGCAGTATTTTGGTACAGACGAGAGTGAAGTAAAGACAAAGCTTTGTCGAGAGACCAAGTAGGCATGAGCTGACGGGGAGGTGGGCGAAGTTTAAAACAAGCTCTCATAAAACCTGTTTCCTCCGCCACCGGTATGGAAAGACCTGTAAGGTCTAAAAAGGGCACTCTAATCGCAGTTAAGTGATTTTTTAATGTTACCACCGATAAATGTTTCTGCTCAAACAGATAATTCAAATAATTGAAAACTAAAGCCACTGACGGCACATTCTGTTCCGTTCTGATAATCCAGGAAGTAAAGGCTTGCCAATGTGAGTGATACTGACGTTTCGTAGACTGAGTATATTGATTGATTAATTTATTGGTCACATCTCTACCGTATGGTGCTAGCCACTTGGCCTCCTGAATGTCCATAATGCAAAAGTCAGCGAGGTCGCTAGGTTGCCAATCGTGTCTAAGTGGAAATACCCGACCGGGAGCGATACCGGGTCCGGGCACCACGTTTTCAATTGCTGGTACCACAACTGCGCCGGCCACAGGGGCGCGATTAGCGAGACTAAGCCTCGATAATCTCGTAGTTTGTTCACTACGTGGCACATTAGTGACGCATCTGGCGGCGGAAACAGATAGATGGAGCTCCATCTGTTCCAGTCTGTCACTAAGGCGTCTGGCCCCCCTGCCGGCGTTTTCGCCCGGCGGGTGAGGTATAGAGGGAGTTTGTGAGTCTCCTCGGACGCAAAAAGATCCACTTGTGGATGGGAGAGCTCTGCAATCATTAGGTTGAAAATGGGTTGCTTGAGCTCCCATTCTACTGTCGTGCTCTGTCTCCGGGACAGAGCGTCTGCCCAGACGTTCGCTACGCCTGGGAGATAAGATGCGTGAAGGTAAATTTCTAGTCTGTTGGCTAGAGTAAAAATCTCTTCCGACACGTTTAGCAACCTTCTTGACCTCGTTGATCCTTGCTTCTGAATACAGTGAACCGCATTCAGATTGTCCATTCTGAAGGCCACCGACTTGCCCCGTAATGCCGGGCCGTGAGCCTGAAGGAAATACAAGGGGACTAGTAATTCTTTGACATTGATGTGAGAGATTTCTAAGTGGGACCAAAGCCCCTGACCCTGGTGCCCCTGATTTGATTGAAATCCCCAACCTATTGTGCCTGACGCATCCGTGTCTATCCATACCGTTGGTGGAGGAGAAGTCCATGACATTATTGAGTGCAACGTTTCCCTCTTTGCCCAGACCGCTAGCAAGGTGTGGATTAATTTCGGGATGGGCCATAATTTTCCCGCCGGTAAGAGCGGGAAATATTTGTTGCCTTCCAATATTAATCGTTTTACTTTCAACCGGCCCAACTTGACAGTTAGTTGAATCCAGTTGAGAGAGCCGACCAGAGACTCCCAGACCCTTCGCGTCGTAGTCAGACTGTGAAGAAACATGAACAGTTTCCTGCGAAACCTGTTGCGATTGTCCACACTCTGACTCAGAGTGAGAGCGGCCGTGTCCCAGACCAGCCCTATCCACTGAATTACTCATGAGGGAACAAGGTTTGACTTTACCAGATTTACCTTGAAGCCTAGAGTTTTGACATGATTTAAAATGATATTGACATGTTTTATGCATAAATGTTGTGTCTCTGCCACCACCAGCCAGTCGTCCAGATACCACAACACTCTGATACCCTGTTTTAACAATGGCATCAGGGCTTGCCGGACTAATTTCGTGAATAATCGAGGTGCTAGGTTCAAACCGAACGGCATCCTTTGAAAAACAAAATTTTGGTGCCTGATCCGTAAGGCCAAAAACCTTTGAAATCTTTTGTTGACCGATATGTGCCAATAGGCGTCTGTCAGGTCTAGTGAACACATCCAACCTCCCGGCGGAAGTGTTAGCCTGATTTGGTGTACTGTTAACATTCTGAAAGATTCGTTGTGAATGTGAAGGTTCAGGTAAGACAGGTCTACGACCGGCCTCATCTGAACACTGTCCCTTTTGGGAACCAAAAATAGTTTGGACGTGAATACAGGGTAATTTGGGGGGACCGGGATGATGACATTCTTGGCAATCATTTCCTGGACCAGTGACTCCACCTCTAAAGAAACAAAATTCGCCGTTGTCGGCTGACGTAAGCGAGGTCGCCGGAGCCACTGCCAAGTGATGCCTTTGCGTGCCACCATCCGTGCCCAAGTGTTTAATGGCCATGCTTGGTGACACGTTCGGAACGACCCAGTTAGCAGACAAGGGTTCGCCGGCTGTACTACCCTCGGGTCCTCCGGCCTTAAGGTTGGCACCGGGAGTGAGAGAGACTTTAGTTTTTTTGATGGTGGGGTTGGTGGTGCTGGACGCTTTGCCGGCTGGCTGGTGTTGGCCGACGACTGGCCCTGGCCTGGCTTATGCTGGCCGCGTCCTCTCTGACCTGAAAACCTACTCTGTCTATGCCTGTACTGACCTTGGGGGGAGTGGGAAGACTTAGGCGGAAGAAAGGGTTTAGATCCCCCTGGCTGAGCTTTAGTAGTTGGCCTGGGTTTGGGGAAGGTAAATGTAGGTTTTTAGAAGGGGTGGGACTGTGCTTAAAAGCCTGTGCCATATTGAACACCGTTCGCCACACTTCAGGGGACATTAGAGAGGGAGTAAGCACTGGTGACATGACCACCTGATTCGCAATGCGATCAGGTAGCTTGCGAACTAAAGACATTCTGAGATCTTGTCTTGCTCGTACCGCCTCAAGCAAGGCGGTGCGTATGTCACCCAAGGATTGGATTGACGACTGGAGGAGCAGTCGCCGGGACAATTCAACCGATCTTCTGGCATCCGCATCTGCGATTGCCTGAGTGGACCGCAGTAAAGACTTAGCTACCTGTTGAGACACTATGTACTGGGAGAACAGGTGAAAAGCTTTCCCCCTGAGCCTAAATTCTCTGTCTAGGTGAGTAGGGGTAGGGGTAGTGAAAGGGTCTTTTAGCTCACAAAGATTAATTTTAGGGGCAGCTAGGAAAGAAAACAAAGCTGACGGGACTCCGCCTGCAGACCCTACAGGCATGGAGAACCACGAATGAGTATCTTGAGGGATCTGGTGGGAAGATTTCGAAGTAAATGTGGTTGCAAAGTTTTGAGCCTCTATTTCCCAATCTACCCAAGGTCCTGGACCCAACTGCCCCACCTTCAAAACTGGATTAGCTGCTTCGTCTGTGACGGTCTGTAAATCAAGTTCAGGAGTGAGAGCTGACAGAGTCTTAATATCATTAAACCCATCCAGCTTAGACCAGTCTGAAAATAGTTTTGAAGCTGAGGCAGGGGGTAAAGCTGGCTTAGTAGCATACACAAAATAGTCCTGGTGATAATAACTAGGTATAGCCTTGATGTTTACGTCTAGTACATTTCCCAAATTATCCAAGGCCCTTAATTTCTTTGATTTATTGCCTTGGATGACCCACTCATTCGGTACTGGGAGTTCCCTTGACAAGGTAGGTTGGGCTAGCTCTGGTTTATTGGGGGTCAAAAGGACCCAAGACTCGTCTGGTCCATAAAGCAAGGGCATGGCTACCTTTCTGATAGGTGCCTTGTCTAGAGGGGGTGGATTGACATCCGTGATGACCCTGACATTGGAAGTTGTCAATGCCGCCGTAGCAGGCTTAGTAGCTACTGATGTTGACAGAGTGGGGGGGTTAGGGATCTTAGATAAAGCAATCGAAGTCATCAGAGGCCGTACCGTAGAACTTGTCGTGGGAGCCCCCAAGTCGATTGTGGGGGTTTCCTGTTGTTGGCCAAAAAATTTAGATAAAGCCTGAGTAAGCAGCCCATTAATTTCTTGCGCAGTAACAAATTGATTTGAAGATGAACTTACAGGTGAATCATTAATATCCTGTGCGGCGTCTAAGCCTGAGCCTGACTCTTGCCCTTCCATCTCCGAAATTATTGAAGCCTCGTCTTTCTCTTCCTGAAAAGATCCCTCCGAAGCTGGGGTACCTTGTTGCCAAGACAAGTCAGGAATAGAGGATGGGATCGCCGCGTCCCTGTGGACATCAGCTACTGTGTGACTCGTTTGAGTCGGACGTGGGTGGTCAGACCCTGGCTGAGCAAACCGCCAAACACCGAGGCCCTGGCCTACACTCTCTTGAGAGTCTGACACATTATCAAGAACTGAACCCCCTGAACTTTCCAATTCCAGGGTTAAAATTTTTATGGGTAAATCCTCTTTAAGGACAGGCACCGCACTGGACCCTTGAGACCTAACACAAACTCTGTCTGGGGTAGAGGTACGATGAGAGGCACTAGAAACTGGTGAATGTAGGGAGGACTTTCGTTTGTGTGAATCCTTTTTGGAGGATTTATGGCTACGGTGTGACCGTGAACTATTCTTTGATTTAGAGGATTCATCGCCGTGACCACTGGTGGAACTTTCCGTCCTACTCTTCTTACTCGCCGGTGAAGAGGCAAGACTAGATGACTGTCGTCTGAGAGGTGACCTAGACCGAGATCTCGCCCGAGATGATGAGGCGGATGCCGGGGGTGTAGGCTCTCGTGGACGTTTGGGTGTAGCCGCAGAAGATACAGAACCCTGACCAGTCTCCGCCGGCTTATGACTCGTGACTCTAGAGGAACGTTTAGGGGGAGGGTGTTCAAATAGCAATTTATCCCAAAGAGGGACGTTGTCACATTGAAGTGATTTATGTGCAACAATCGTAGTGTAGGCTGACATCTGTTGCCTTACTTCTCTTAACGCTACTGCCGCGGTCTTATCATTGTCGCAAAGGACCTTTACAGCTAATTGGGAGCAAAAAGAACAATTACGCATAACCCAGAGACCCCTTGAACGGTCTAGACATTTAACACACCTTATGCAAAGGGTATGCGCAAAAATAGGGATACCGGCACAAGCAGGGGTAGTGCATAAAGCAAAGACTGGGGCCACGGTAGCCATGACAGAGACTGGTGGGGAAAACTACCGCCGGGTCTGTATTGGTCCGCCGGAGCCCAGCTCTGGAAAAAAAGAAAATTTCCAGGAATTAATGCTCATAAGGTTAATCCAACATGTTCGCACACAAGTGTTAATAACCCACCGGATAACGAGATGTAATGACAACGATCACAGCTCGCTACGCGGCGGGGTTCAGAATATCTAAACAAATCTTTTAAAGAAAGTGAAGAATACCCTCTGACATAATATCGGTCCAGCATGGCGATTATAGTCTTTCTGGTGGTGACTGTCTCAAGATTCAATATTGGAACAAAAACAACCCCCCATAAAGACGCCGGCCCTTGAAATATTTTTTGTATAATAACACAGGGCAGGCTGACACGAGATCTGATTTCTAACGAATTGTCACAAAAAGATCTCCGTAAGTTTGAAGGCGGCGATACCTATATGTATCACTGAATTAAGTAGTTAAATCGAAATTGAATTTGTAAATTCCTTATTTCCTCCAACTAGGAGCACCCGCCGGGTGTGAAAAAACGATATTAACCCTAATTGAACCTTCAATTGCCGTAAGTATAAAGGCGGCGATACATAAAGTATCGCTTAAAAATGGAATGGTTAATTTACTGAATGACTTAGTTGTTTATCCCACCCTTCCAAGGTACACCCGCCGGGTGAGATGTCAAAACGTTAACCCCATAAGTTCCTGTCCCCACTTCTTTGTAAAAGATCGCCGGGGAGGAAAGCCCTTAACAACAGCTAGGTTTTTCATGTGGTTTTGTAAAACCTGGTAGAAAAACTACATAACGTATGTTCGCAAGAACAACGTTTTATAGATGGGAACAGCCAATCCGCCGGGAATCAAAGGGGGCCTGAAACCAGGCACCAACAGAGACGCAGTCCTGGAGAGCCACAGACACCTCATCGCCGGGGACACAAGCCTGTGTTAAAACCACGTGTGGCCCAACACGGCTCTCGGACGGGTTTTTTTCATGGTGAAACCGAGAAAAAACCCGCCGGAAGGACACCCACCCCGATCAGACACCATCTGAACGTACACTGGACACGAGGGAAGCCACGCACGACTAACCTAAGTCCACACAATAATCCGTGGAATTAGCCAATACACAACTAAACCAGGAAACAAACATAGTCCGAGGAATTAGCCAATGCACAACTAAAACCCGGATACACATGACACAGTAGGGCATATTTATACATAATAAACAATAACACTTGTACATGTGGCAAAGCTACGAGCGGCTGGCTTGGCCTAAGTAGACGTATAGGAAATGTTGAAATATACACAAAACACTGGAAATATCACAACAGGAACCACCGCCAACACACCACTGTAGTAAAACTTCCGACAAAGGGAAGACTGACTCGGGACCCAGAAAAAACTTCACTAAGTGAAGAAAATTACACAGGGAACGTCAGAAGCAAAGCTTACCTCATCAGAAAGATAAAAGGCAGCAATAATTAACGCGTAATGAAAGCCGCCTGCATCACAAGCTAACTAACTGTGAAAAAGTTCACATGTCCACAACAGGACCACGAGGGTACATCCGAAATAGATGCCCCAAACACACGACTCCAAATACACTGCACTGCGGGCAACCAGCCCAGGACACTCCTGCTACGCATATCCTAACCTTACTCGATACATCCCGGAGTAAACAAATGAGAAAAAACTCACTAGGGACGCAACAAATGCGGAACCAGCGGAGCGTGGGGAGACACGTCCGGGCAGGCTGAGCGCAGAGCAGAGAAGGAGGAATGACGCCTGAATCAGCGTCTGGTCAGAGATCCACACAAGTACATCCACGATATTATGGAAAGCTTATTAGATAGTTATTCTTATTTTCTTTTTCTTTTTATTTTTTTACGAAGTTTTTTCGTAGTGAGAACCCAATTCATAATGACTGAAGCCATGAGTGAGGTCGCGTGCGCTCATGATGAAGGCTCCTCAGTTTTTAAATGCTCTGCGCGGTAGATTCAAACTACGGCGGATTAGTGTTTGAAGAGGATGCCTTATGTAATAGGCATGTTCGTCAATGATGGAGGGGCCACTAATAAATAGGGTAATTTGGGGGGACCGGGATGATGACATTCTTGGCAATCATTTCCTGGACCAGTGACTCCACCTCTAAAGAAACAAAATTCGCCGTTGTCGGCTGACGTAAGCGAGGTCGCCGGAGCCACTGCCAAGTGATGCCTTTGCGTGCCACCATCCGTGCCCAAGTGTTTAATGGCCATGCTTGGTGACACGTTCGGAACGACCCAGTTAGCAGACAAGGGTTCGCCGGCTGTACTACCCTCGGGTCCTCCGGCCTTAAGGTTGGCACCGGGAGTGAGAGAGACTTTAGTTTTTTTATGGTGGGGTTGGTGGTGCTGGACGCTTTGCCGGCTGGCTGGTGTTGGCCGAAGACTGGCCCTGACCTGGCTTATTCTGGCCGCGTCCTCTCTGACCTGAAAACCTACTCTGTCTATGCCTGTACTGACCTTGGGGGGAGTGGGAGGACTAAGGCGGAAGAAAGGGTTTAGATCCCCCTGGCTGAGCTTTAGCAGTTGGCCTGGCCTGGTGGTGACTGTCTCAAGATTCAATTTTGGAACAAAAACAACCCCCCATAAAGATGCCGGCCCTTGAAATATTTTAATATAATAACACAGGGCAGGTTGACACGAGATCTGATTTCTAACGAATTGTCACAAAAAGATCGCCGTAAATTTGAAGGCGGCGATACCTAAATGTATCACTAAATTAAGTAGTTAAATCGAAATTGAATTGTAAATTCCTTATTTCCTCCACCTAGGAGCACCCGCCGGGTGTGAAAAACTATATTAACCCTAATTGAACCTTCAATCGCCGTAAGTATAAAGGCGGCGATACATATAGTATCACTTAAAAATGGATTGGTTAACTAACTGAATGACTTAGTTGTTTATCCCACCCTACCAAGGTACACCCGCCGGGTGAGATGTCAAAACGTTAACCCCATAAGTTCCTGTCCCCACTTCTTTGTAAAAGATCGCCGGGGAGGAAAGCCCTTAACCCGGGAGCTGCGGGGAGACTCTTAAGAGTTCCTCCGGCGGACTGCGGGAAGACTCTCCTGAGTAAGTAAAATTAAAAATCAACTTTTGACATCGAAAAAAAATTGTTTTTTTTATTTTTATTTTTTTATTTTTTTATTTTTTTTTTGGCCCCTGGGCCATGCAAAATCTCAGTCCTCTACCTCCCCTCCTTCCCCACTTTCCTCCTATCCTTCAGTTATCACCTATTTTCCCTATTATTCCCTTATTCTGAGGTATATTTTCGTGCTAACATTAGCGAGTTGCAAGCAGGGTGTTGTCATCACTGATGGCAATCGAGTGCAAGAGAGAGAGAGAGAGTATCGATCGACTGTGTCTCAGTGGCCTTGGGGGAAATTGGCGGGAAGGTAGCTTGCCTCACCCATACATTATACAACTCGCGGGCTATATCTCCGATTTTGACCATCCAAACGCTGTTTTCACTCGTTTTATTGTTGTTTCAGGTTAATACCTTTATAATCAACCCATAATAGGCGCATATGGATAATTATTAATGCTATTAATGGTACAATGAATATTTTAGTGACGGAAACACCTCAAATACGTCAGCACAGGGGGACGTTTTCAATTACCCCCGTGCGCACTTCAGAGGTTAACAACAGCTAGGTTTTTCATGTGGTTTTGTAAAACCTGGTAGAAAAACTACATAACGTATGTTCGCATGAACAACGTTTTATATATGGGTACAGCCAATCCGCCGGGAATCAAAGGGGGCCTGAAACCAGGCACCAACAGAGACGCAGTCCTGGAGAGCCACAGACACCTCATCGCCGGGGACACAAGCCTGTGTTAAAACCACGTGGGCCCAACATGGCTCTCGGCCGGGTTTTTTCATGGTGAAACCGAGAAAAAACCCGCCGGAAGGAAACCCACCCCGATCAGACACCATCTGAACGTACAACGGACACGAGGGAAGCCACGCACGACTAACCTAAGTCCACACAATAATCCGTGGAATTAGCCAATACAGTGGGCCCCACAAGGGTGCGGTTACCAAAGTCCGAGACATGCGCGCACCCTTGTAAAACGCACCTTTGGAGCTTAAGAACCTATGGGAAATTCACTATGTAGTCCGGGGACTCTTCAAACTTACCCTTTTTTCGCCCAATAACCCCAGAAAAACATGAACTAAGGAAAGAATACCTGTACAGTATAGAAATGTGATTAGATATTAGATAAAATAGGGGTATTACACTCACTTTGGATGGTTTATGTATGCGTGGAGGTTGGGATGTTGGTCTTACTGAGGTTCCGAGGCTGCCCCCATGCCTTACTTGGTTGAAGTTAGTGGGGGGAACTTGGCTCTACACCCCCACCATCTGTCATTGGTATGACATCCATGCAGAACTCGGACTCCTCAGTCTGTCTTGTCAGGTCAGTGACATTTGCAAGGACCGATGCAATCATTTCTCGTTCCTCTATCTCGTCGGTGCGGTCAGGCTCGTCGGTGCGGTCAGGCTCGTCGGTGCGGTCAGGATTGAAGTCAGGGATGGAGTCGGGATCTGAGTCTGACTCAATCATAACTGTAGCAGGCCTACGTCCAGATACCCCTGAGGGTCCTGGTTGAGGTGAGGCAGGTCTAGGTGAGGCAGGTCTAGGTGAGGCAGGTCTACGTGCGGCAGGTCTGGCCTGCAAGAACGAGGTGATGCTTGCCTGTTTCAAGTTGTTGATGTGGACCACATATCTGTCACAATATTTCTTCAAAATGCGATCCATTTCAACTGCGTCTGATCTCCCATCACCCAGGTCAATCTCCAACATAGCACTTTTCATATTTTCTCCTAGCTCAATCAATTTTGCTATATCCTTCATACGAGCTTCAGTTCCCCTTTCTTCATCCATGGGTTCTTCCTCTTCTGCTTCTTCCTCCTCCACTCTCTCCATTTCTGAGATGAGTGTTATCGACTGAAAACTCAGCATCACCACCTTCAACTACCTCTCTCATTGCTTCCTCTGTTACCTGGGCGAACACTCTTCCAACACGGCGTAACTCAGATAACATATCTTCTCCCGCTCTCTTCTCTTCCCCTCCACGGCCAGCGTCCTTGGGCAACCCTTGAATTGGGCGCCACGCTCGAACCATTTGTTTCTGGGATATATCACGCCAGGCACTCACACAGTTATCTACTGCATTCTTGATGGTATATGTTTTCCACCTCTCCTTTATGGTTTTCTTCTCTATTTCTTCCTCCTCTTCAATAATGTCCATGTGTTCATCACCACCTTCACGTCGCAACACCTCGGCCAATGTAGTGTCAGTACCCTCCCTCAGCTGCCGATAGGACCTGGTATAATATTTCTTCTTGAAGGAGGCAATAACCTCTTGATCTAGAGGTTGTATGATTGAGGTGGTGTTCTTGGGGAGGAACATTACTTCAACTTCCGGATGGCGACCCACCAAAATAGCTGGATGACCTGGGGCATTGTCCATTGTCAGGAGAACTTTGTGAGCTAAATTTTTCTTCCTACAAAATTCCCGTGTCTCGGCCAGAAAAGATTTGTCCAGCCATTCCATTGACACTTTCCCGTCAACCCAAGCAGCCTTGTTCCAACACCAATAGACGTCAAGCTTGGACATATCTTGGTGGCGATAGCAGTGTGGCCGACGAGATCGGTAGACAATTAGAAGGGGTAGCTTATGTGTATCAGTAGCATTACAGCACATCATCACTGTAAACCTGTCTTTGGCTATCTTAAAGCCCTTTGCTTGTTTTTGCTCCTTTGATATAAAAGTGCCTGCAGGCATCTTCTTCCAATTTAATCCGGCTTCGTCGCAGTTATAGACTTGATCTAATGTGTATCCTTTGTCAGCAATAAGCGCATTAAACTCAGCAGGGAATGCTCGGGCAGCTTCATGATCAGCACTGGCCATCTCGCCAGTATTTTTCAGGTAGTGTAATTTCTCCCTTTTCTTAAATCTATCATACCACCCCTTCGATGCCGTGAATCCACCCACATCCTTGTCTTTGTTAAGTTTTTCATAGTACACTTGAGCAGTCTCACGAATAAGATTTGAATTTACAGGCATACTCTTGCTGGCTTGCTCATCAACATATATGCTGAGCAACTTTTCAGTTTTGCCCCTTTCTAGTGTTGTTTTCCTCACATGTTTAACCCTCTGTTCCCGGAAGGGCTCTTGAACGCCCATAAAAAAGCATATAACAGGTACCCGGAAGGCCTCTTAAACACCCATGACGTCACAGCCTGTGAGCTTGGTGTGCGAGGCGTCGGTCCGACGCATGTAAACAACAGCCGGCTGGACCGACGCTCCGCATCTCCGGCCACAAGAAGGAGAGCGTCGCTTGTTCGTGTGTGCCTGTATGTTGTTGTTATGTATCGAAAAGTGGTGTAAAGTGGCTGTTTTGGCCATAAAGTTATCTCCAATGAAATCATCATCACAGCTCAACCAGTTGACTTAGAGAGCTCTACTTAATGCCATTCTACAGGTAAATAACACAGCTACGCTTGGGGATGCGCGGGAATGCGGGAAGCAGTCTGATTAACGAATATACGGTAGCCTAGCCTAGACGTTTTTCGGCCAAAACACCCGGGTTTCGAGGAATATATATATAATACATAACCGGGGCTGGAGGGTTAATCACACTCCTGCTATGCACTGACGAATCATTGTAGCACTTCATGATTTTTTCTTTTCGCTTTTTAATTGAACGCACAGTTGATTCACCTACACCAAAATGTCTACCCACATTTGCCTGTTTCTCACCTCTAGCCAACATATCTAGTAACTGTTTTTTCTGTTCTAAATCAAGAACTTTCACTTTTGTTTTGGTGGGTAACACGATCGCCCTGGGCGGTGGGTTAGGGGCAGCAGGTGGCTGGGGTGGTGGAGGGGCTGGAGGGTCCATTGTTCACAAAGAATGCGGGAGAAAATTGCAAGGCTGCATCAGGGTACGCTTACACACGAGTCACTGAGTTATCCCGCGCGCTCTGACGTCACAAACATGGCCGCCCGACAAATGCGCATCCAGTTCCGCACGCTTCGCCACCGCACGCTTTGCTTTTTTCGCACCCTTGGATTATAAGCACCGCACGGACATCTGCCGCACGGTTGGAGAATCGCACCCTTTTATTGCGCACCCTTGCGGGGCCGACTGTACACATAAACCAGGAAACAAACGTCCGAGGAATTAGCCAATACACAACTAAAACCCGGATACACATGACACAGTAGGGCATATTTATACATAATAAACAATAACACTTGTACATGTGGCAAAGCTACGAGCGGCTGGCTAGGCCTAAGTAGACGGCATAGGAAATGTTGAAATATACATAAAACACTGGGAATATCACAACAGGAACCACCGCCAACACACCACTGTAGCAAAAACTTCCGGCAAAGGGAAGACTGATTCGGGACCCAGAAAAAACTTCACTAAGTGAAGAAAAATACACAGGGAACGTCAGTAAGCAAAGCTTACCTCATCAGAAAGATAAAAGGCAGCAATGATTAACGCGTAATGAAAGCCGCCTGCAACACAAGCTAACTAACTGTGAAAAAGTTCACATGTCCACAACAGGACCACGAGGGTACATCCGAAATAGATGCCCCAAACACACGACCCAAAATACACTGCACTGCGGGCAACCAGCCCAGGACACTCCTGCTACGCATATCCTAACCTTACTCGATACATCCCGGAGTAAACAAATGAGAAAAAACTCACTAGGGACGCAACAAATGCGGAACCAGCGGAGCGTGGGGAGACACGTCCGGGCAGGCTGAGCGCAGAGCAGAGAAGGAGGAATGACGCCTGAATCAGCGTCTGGTCAGAGATCCACACAAGTACATCCACGATATGATGGAAAGCTTATTAGATAGTTATTCTTATTTTCTTTTTGTTTTTATTTTTTACGAAGTTTTTTCGTAGTGAGAACCCAATTCATAATGACTGAAGCCATGAGTGAGGTCGCGTGCGCTCATGATGAAGGCTCCTCAGTTTTTAAATGCTCTGCGCGGTAGATTCAAACTACGGCGGATTAGTGTTTGAAGAGGATGCCTTATGTAATAGGCATGTTCGTCAATGATGGAGGGGCCACTAATAAATACCTGCCTGAGAGGGATCCGCGAATTGTGTTGGTAACATTGGTAACCCCCCGTCCCCCACCCCATCCCCACTATACCACCCTCTCTCAGCCTAGCCCTCCCTCCTCTACTTTCGTTCTTGTTCACGTCTATAAGCCGTTCTGTATTTATCCCTCTCATCGAATCATTGTATTTTTATGAATGTTTTCCAAATGTTCTTCCTATAATTAAATATTATATTGTTACATACTTCATATATATTGAATATTTGCCATTTTATACAACCCTAGCAGAATATAAAGTTTGATAATACATTCGAATATGGAAGTTTATTAACAATATATGTTATTTAAGTCAAATACAACTGAGACTTTAATTTACTTTTGCATTATCATATTTCAATTCAGTTATAATTATCTAAACCACTATATCCCACTGTTTGGATTAAGCATGGATTTCGCTGTCAAAGTTTATAAATTATTGAATGAAATAATTGACACACATAAAATGGGTTCCTATATTAAATTAATTGAATATTCTATCTATCTATCTATTGCCTGACGCCGTGATCCCCGAAGGGGTGGCCACGAACGAACCGCCCCCATGCACCTCTGTCCCCAGTCAGTCGACGCCCCTCCCCCCAACCAGCACCGCCTTCATTCATGTAGTTCCTCACTCCATCCTTCCACCTCATATTCGGTCTACCTCTCCCCCTCTGTCCCTCCACCTCGCTCTCGTACACCCTCTTAGTCATTCTCTCGCTTTCCATACGTTCCATATGGCCGAACCATCTCAAGTTGTTCCTTTTCACACTTTCCAGCACATCTACCTCCACACCACACCTCCTTCTTACTTCCTCATTAGTCTGTCTATCCCTCCATGTAATTCCGCACGCACTCCTTAAGTAATTCATTTCCACTGCTCTCACTCTTGGTCTGAGTCTCTCAACCAACGTCCATGCTTCGCTTCCGTAAGTCAGTGTCGGGATTACCACACTGTCATGCAAGGACTTCTTCACTTCCATACTGACCACCCTATTTCTTGTTACTGCTTTTAGCGTTCCTACAACCCTCTTCCCCTGTTGTACCCTCTCCCGCACCTCTTCATCTATAGTCCCATCTTTACTCAACACACTGCCCAGATACTTAAAAGAGTTGACGATCTCCATAGCCTGACCGTTCAGCTTCACCTCACACTCTGTGACTTCACCCCTTTCGAAGACCATAACCTTGCTCTTCCCCGTATTTACCTTCAAATTCCGTTTTTCGCACACTGTTCCAAACTCATTTACCAGACCCTGCAACTCCCATTCATTATCACTCATCAGAACTGTATCATCCGCAAACAGCAGTATAGGTAGCTTCCACTCAATTCCCTCCCTTTTCAGCGATACACCAACATCCACTGCTCTTGATAGTATTTCTTTCATAACTCCATCCATATATACAGTAAACAACCACGGGGACATCACACACCCCTGTTTCAAACCAACATTCAGGTCAAAGAACTCGCTCTGCTCACTCTCCACACGTACTGCCGCCTTTGCACCCTCATACATGCTCTTCACTGCTTTCAGCAACTTGCCCTCTACTCCGTATATTCTAAGTACTTTCCACAAACCTTCTCTATCCACTCTGTCATAGGCCTTCTCCAAGTCCATAAAGGCAACATACACCTTTTGTTTCTTCTCCAGATACTTCTCCACAACACAATTCAGGGTAAAAATCTGATCTACACATCCTCTTCCCTTCCTAAAGCCTCCCTGCTCGTCGCCTATCCATTTCTCCGTTCTCACTCTCACTCTCTCAATCACTACCCTACTGTATACCTTCCCTACTACGCTTAGAAGACATATTCCTCGGTGGTTACCACACACTCCTCTTTCCCCTTTGCCCTTATATAGGGGGACTATTATGCCAGTCTTCCAGTCATCGGGTGCACTCCCCTTCTCCCATGCTAGTTTGCACATTTTCCATACCCATTCTATCACTATCTCACCACCATACCTCAACATTTCCCCACACACTCCATCTGTTCCTGGTGCTTTCCCCAACTTCACTCTTTTCATGGCTTCCCACACTTCTGACCTCCTGATCCCCACCTCCTCCTCCACTACTTCTCTTCTTCTCCCTCCCATACCATATCCAGCTATGTTTGCTGGCTCTTCATTCCTTTCATTTAGCAACTCACTGAAGTACTCCCTCCATCTTTCGACTCTCTCTTGCTTCTCGGCTAGCATTCTCCCATTCTTATCTTTCACACCCTTACTGTTTCCCTTGCTACCTTCCCTAACTTTCTTGACTTCTTTCCAGAACAGTTTCTTACTCTCCCTCCATTTTACACTCAGATTCCTTCCAAATTCCTCATCTACTCTTCTCTTACTTTCCTTCACTACTCTCTTCACCACCCTCTTACTCTCCACGTACCTCGCTCGTTTCTGTCTCGGAATCTTCATTCCCTCTACTACCCAACCACTCTCTATATGCTTTCTTCTTTTCTTCCACAGCTATTCTTACCTCTTCTGTCCACCATGCTGTACCTTTCACTCCCCTCCCTCTTCTCCTCACTCCACACACCTCCTCACATGCTGCACAGATCTCATCCTTAAACACCTTGCTCATCTCCTCCACTTCCTCCATAACTTCCAGGTCGAACCCACCTAGTCGTCTTTCCACTGCTCTCCTGTACTCCTCCCTGACTTCCTCCTCCTGCAACCTCTCCACCCTCCTCACCATTCCACCCTCCTCTCGCCTCCCTCCAGCTCTCCTCACCCACTTCTTTTGTATCCTAACCTTAGCTACCACTACATAATGATCAGACAGACCCCCTCCAATACCCCTATACACCCTAGCATCCATCACAGATTTCTTCATTCGTTCATCCACACATACATAATCAATCAATGACTTTCGTTCCACCACTGTCTTATCCTTCATCGTCAACATCCGTTTCCACGTGTACCTGTGGATCATTCTGTGTCGGAAGAAGGTGTTGGCTATCCACAGCCTCCTCCCCACACATACGTCCACAAGTGCACTACCATTCCCATTCACCTCTGATGGTACCCCCCACCCTCCCACCACTCCCTCAACTTTCCTATCACCCACCTTACCATTCATATCTCCAATCAGAAATATTCTTTCGTTCTTGTCAAACTTCTCCAGGCACGCCTCCACATTCATCCAGAACTCCTCTTTCTTTCTTTCAAGTATATCCTCTGTCGGGGCATACACGCATACAATCACCCACGTTTGTATTCCTACTTTCATTCTCACCCACACAATCCTTGAACCCACAGACCCATACTCTCTTACACATTCCTTCCATTTGCTACTTACAAACAAACATGCACCTTCTCTCGCTGTTCCTTCACTCACTCCAGCACACACACCCATTCCACACTCCCACTCTCTCACATCTGAACCTTTCCATTTGGTCTCTGTCATTCCACATACATCCAGCCTGGCATTCACTAACACTTCCAGAACCTCTCTCTCTTTTGTGCCATCATTCATGCCACTAACATTCCATGTAGCCATTCTCAGAATGTCCGAAGGCATGTCCTTAGTCGGTCGTGGTTCGTCAACGTTGGTTCCGTCCGCATCCGAGGCTGTTCGTTCGTATTTTTTTGCTTAGATATTTTTTCCGGGTGGGGGTCGCAAGCCCACCGACCCAATATTAATTGAATATTAAAAGTTATAAATATATGGTCACGTGTGTTTTCTCAATACTCGCCTGTCAACCCACCTCCCCCTTAACTACGGTAGCTCACACTAATATATTCATATTTCGTAACTAGTCAACTCAGACACACGGTCACACACATTAATGTGACATTACATTACACAAACTTGCATGTTATTTCCATACTTAAGGATAGTTGGCGTCTTTCAACTGCCTCAGCGAACACGGCTCCTTCCGAGATTAACCCCTTCTGTATCGGGGTTGTGTTTTGTTTTATTGCAGCTATATTTATGCAATTTTGTGCAGATAAGGGAGGATCTGTGGTGTTTACAAGAATTAATTGAGCTAGTATGAAGCCTTTTAATTGTTACATTTCCTTCCTTAATTGAATAAAAACTTATAAATTTAGCTATTCTCCATTCACTCGAACCATACATCTGGCTCCCAGGTGGTGTTTGTATCGACGTTCATGATTTTCCATCTTATCAATACCGTAGCTCACTGGCCCAGAAGAGTTGCAGAACTGATCATTTCTGTATTATTATCTGTATTATTCTGTATTAATTCATTATAATACACTCTTTAATAATTTTAATGATTACTTAACAATCTACAGTGATATCCAAATCTTAAGTCATAATATATTATATTAATACACATTTATCACATACAGTATATAACATACAGTATACACAAGCGAAATAAAGAAATTATAAACCCAAAACGTAAGCAAGTGATGAATACTGACTGACTTGGCCCACGTGACTTAGAGCCAATCATTTATTACTCACAATAATAATAAGATGGGCAGCGACGGCATTTCATATCTTGCTTGTGGTTACGGTATTATCTATGTTATTTATGTGTTCCCTGTAATAGTTCATTGCTCTTAAGGTTTGGATATCACTCTAGAGTATCACATTATTATTGGAATTAATTTAACTTATCCTTATTATTCCATATTTGTTCAATACACTAGATAAGTCTTAGTAATTAGAATAAGAATGATAATGACTGATAAGTTATATCCAAACCTTAAGAGCTATAAAATATCACATAGAACACATATATAACGAAGATATCATACAGTAAAAACAAGCAAGGGAAGAAATGCCGTCACTGCCTATTTAAATGTGTAAATGTGTGGTAGAGGTATTAAGTGTTGAACACAGAGTTAAAATGTTTCGAGTTTGAATATTGCCTCCGGCAGGAGGAGGATATTCTTTGGTTTTCCTTACAACACTATTTACCCCTTGAGATTCATGACGCATTTTGACAGTTTATTGTGGCCCTTTTTCGACGATTTTATACAGCGTAAGAAGAACCTTTGGGATGTAAACTATAATTTGTTAACAGTGATTAAATTATAGAAATATTTCTATATCTATATTAATCACGATTGAAGTAGCTTAAATGATGCAGGACAAGCTAGCAAATGTATTATTATAATAGTCACAGACACAAATACAGTAGGGTCCCGCATAAAACGTGTTCGCATAAAGCGAGTCTCGATTAAAACGACCGACCTAAAATATTAATATTTAATTTTCGATCAGAACGAATGTGATCACATAAAACGAGTCCGCCGCCAAAGTGGGGCAAATCCGAGGAGTTTTCATATAGAGCGCCGAAATATCGTACAAAACGTACGAAATATCGTTCGCTTTCATATAGAACGCCGAAATATCGTACAAAACGTACGAAATATCATTCGCTTTGTACGAAAATTTTCGCTTACAGTGAACATTGACGATATTGCGCCACCAAAATGCTGTGTTCACATAAAACGAAATCGCATAAAACGCCCTCGTTTATCGACCATAAACTCGTTTTATGTGAGACCCTACTGTACTTATAATAAATTGACAAGTAGAATATGTCATCTTTATATTTCTTCATTGACTACCATTTCACACACACATTTGTTTTCACTCACGCCATCACCTCCATTAGTTATAATGGTGACACAAGGTTACGTAACATTGTTTCGGTTGTAATTGTTCATACATTACTTCCAATTATGTGTTTTAATGAAGTGCACGTCCGTCATTTGTTAACAAGTAACCTATAATTTAAATAAACAATATCTACACTCCATCATATTATTATAATAGTCAATTTTGAAACAAACAGCATGGGGAACTTAGTATATGGTGAAGGACTCTAAAACTTTTTTTTTTTTTTTTTTTCTCTCTCCTAAGTACCGTAAATAAAGCCCAGAGCGAAGAAGTTATTGTATATATTTGATATATTTTATAAATTTTACTTTTCTTTTATTTGTATTATTGTTTATTTTTTTTTATCCTGGTATAGAATAGGTTCGGCCCTACATGGACACTCTTCGAAGCATCGAAAAAGTCCCTAATTTCAAGAAAGCAAACTTCCATAAACTTAGAGCTATGTTTAAAGAAACTGAGGTTTAATTCTAGTTTCGCTTTCACAGCATACTCATAAATTTCTATGGCTACTTTAGAGTTGTCATATACCATACTTAATTCCTATATACAGTCGACGCTCGATTTAACGGACCCCGATACAACGGATTTCGGATTTAACGGACTCTGTCCATAGCCGGACAATGGACCCAGCAACGGACAAAGTCCGTTGCTCGAAAAAAAGTTGGAGCAAAGTCCGTTGCTCTATCTATTTATCTCTCTAATGCACTACCTAAATCCCTTATACATTAACATAACTATGTCTTATTTGGACTTTTTGTAATCTTTGAATCATTTCTAATGTGATGGAATTGAAAAATATAATATCCTTCCAGCACATAGATAAATAATAAATAAGATAGTCAACAAAATATTTCAACTCTCCCCTCCGTGCGAGCAGAGATGGTAGATTTACGTTTGATAGATTTTTTGTTTTGTTTTTTTCCCTCGATATACACTCTCTTTCTATCTATCTATCTCTCTAATGCACTACCTAAATCCCTTATACATTAACATAACTATGTCTTATTTGGACTTTTTGTAATCTTTGAATCATTTCTAATGTGATGGAATTGAAAAATATAATATCCTTCCAGCACATAGATAAATAATAAATAAGATAGTCAACAAAATATTTCAACTCTCCCCTCCGTGCGAGCAGAGATGGTAGATTTACGTTTGATAGATTTTTTGTTTTGTTTTTTTCCCTCGATATACACTCTCTTTCTATCTATCTATCTCTCTAATGCACTACCTAAATCCCTTATACATTAACATAACTATGTCTTATTTGGACTTTTTGTAATCTTTGAATCATTTCTAATGTGATGGAATTGAAAAATATAATATCCTTCCAGCACATAGATAAATAATAAATAAGATAGTCAAAGAAATATTTCAACCCTCCCCTCCGTCTGTGCGCCGAGCTTCCCAGACGGGAGATTTACGTTTGATAGATTTTTTTTTTTTTTTGTTCCCACGGTATACACAAAATGATGGGGAAATATTATAACATGTTTTTAATTGACATTTGTGTCGTTTTTGCTGATTATGAGTTGGTGGAAAAAATGTCTTTAATTCTATCATATCGGAAATGATTCACAGATTATATAGAGACCAAATAACATACACTTTTAAGTGTGTTCAATAGTTTTGCATTATCAATAGGGTGTAGCACAAGGCTTATCAACATTATCACAGTAACGGGGTCGGGGTTGAGGCGGGACGGGGAGGGGAGGGAGTAGGCCTACAGAGGAGGGGATATCCTTCCTTTTTTTTTTTTTTTTTTTTTCTCCATGTGAAATTTATCATATCAATGACAAATAAGACCTTTATTATGTTTTCAGGGACAGTACAGCACAACGTGTCCCTCAATAAAAAAAAAAAAAAAAAAAAAAAAAAAAAAAAAAAAAAAAAAGCGAAATACGAAGGCAATTTTCCAGCTACGGACTTTTTCCAGCAACGGACTCGGTCTCCCCCCTATTAGTCCGTTAAATCGAGCGTCGACTGTATGTCCAAAGCGGCGGAAATGCATTATAAGGAATTATACCTACTGTAAAAAAAAAAAAAAAAATCTCCCCATATGCGGCACCATAGCTATTACATAATACTGGGTTAGGTTAGGTAAGGTTGTTAGGTTAGGCTAATGTCGTTAATGTAGTTTATTATCATTATATTACGTCTTTTACCCAGCAATTTCCCTGATCTTCATAGTTGGTCGGGAAGCTATGCCTTTACAACGGCGCCTCCCTTTTGTCGCTGTGTACGTGAAACTAGAATTTTACCGAAACTGACTGGAGCTTTTTAACCCGGGAACTGCGGGGAGACTCTTAAGAGTTCCCCCGGCGGACTGCGGGGAGACTCTTATGAATGAGTGAAAAAAAAAATCAACTTTTGACATTCGAAAAAAAAAAAAATATTTTTATTTTTTTATTTTTTTATTTTTTTTTGGCCCCTGGGCCATGCAAAATCTCAGTCCTCTACCTGCCCTCCTTCCCCACTTTCCTCCTCTCCTTCAGTTATCACCTATTTTCCCTGTTATTCCCTTATTCTGAGGTATATTTTCGTGCTAACATTAGCGAGTTGCAAGCAGGGTGTTGTCATCACTGATGGCAAGCGAGTGCAAGAGAGAGAGAGAGAGAGAGTATCGATCGACTGTGTCTCAGTGGCCTTGGGGGAAATTGGCGGGAAAGCAGGTTGCCTCACCCATACATTATACAACTCGCGGGCTATATCTCCGATTTTGACCATCCAAACGCTGTTTTCACTCGTTTTATTGTTGTTTCAGGTTAATACCTTTATAATCAACCCATAATAGGCGCATATGGATAAGTATTAATGCTATTAATGGCACAATGAATATTTTAGTGACGGAAACACCTCAAATATGTCAGCACAGGGGGACGTTTCCAATTACCCCCATGCGCACTTAAGAGGTTAATTAACAATAACGACATAAATACATCTTGGAAGTTATTCGAAACCACTTACCTAAAAGCAGTGCAAGACTGCATACTGTATTATCGAAAATACGGCGTCCAGGCCATAATAATAAGCCCAAATGGTGGAATAAAGATATTTCAAACTGCCTGTTTGCTAAAAAAAATTGCTAATGATAGATTAAAATCCTCACAAAATGACGAAGAACGGGTGAAATTTGTAGAGCTACGACGCAAAGCCAAAAAGTTAATTAAGCAAAGTAAAAAGACCTTAGAGTTACATATTGCGAATCAAAGTAAAACAAACCCGAAAGAATTCTATAGTTATATCAGAAAGAAAAAAGTAGTTACTTCAACTGTTGGACCGTTAGTCGATGAAAATGGAGAATACACCAAAGATGAAGTACAAATGAGTAATGCCCTCAATACCTTCTTTGCATCAGTTTTTACAACAGAAGACCTCAGTGATATCCCTACACCATCGCCGATTCAGATTGATAATTCAGATGTTCTAAGCAATATCACCGTTACAGAGAGAGAAGTATTGAATTGTTTAGATAAACTCAAGGTAAATAAAACGCCTGGACCTGATACAATCTCGCCTAGAGTTCTAAAGGAAGCTAAGGATGAGCTCTCCAAACCACTGACATTCCTATTCAATAAATCCTTGCAGTCTGGAACTATGCCTGATCAGTGGAAGCTAGCCAACGTAACACCGATATTAAAAAAAGGCAGCAAATCCCTACCCAGTAACTATCGTCCAATTAGCTTAACCTCAGTTGTATGTAAAATGCTAGAAACGGTCATACGAGACAGACTCGTAAATCACTTAGAGGAAAATAACATACTTAAATATACTCAACACGGCTTTCGTAAAAAACGTTCCTGTTTAACAAACCTCTTAGACTTCTTCCACGATATCCTCAACCTCTACGATGAGAGTAAAGCTGTAGATATTATATACAGTACCTTGATTTTCAAAAGGCCTTTGACAAAGTTCCCCACAAACGTTTACTGCTAAAACTAAAAGCGCATGGAATACAAGACGGTGTGTTGAAATGGATAGAAAATTGGCTCAGCGACAGAAAGCAAAGAGTAGTCATAAACGGTAAGGCATCTAAGTGGACCAATGTAAGTAGCGGGGTACCCCAGGGATCGGTACTAGGTCCAATTCTCTTTCTAATTTACATCAACGACATAGATGAGGGTCTCACCTGTACAATCTCAAAATTTGCTGACGATACAAAAATTGCAAATAGCGTACTCGCAAAAGAACAAGTTGACGATATGCAACACAATCTAGATAAATTGTCATGTTGGGCCCAAATTTGGCAAATGAGTTTCAATGCGGATAAATGTAAAGTACTACATATCGGATACCTAAATGAGAAAGCAAACTATTCGATGAATGGCACTCAGCTTAAGAATGTAAACAGAGAAACCGATCTGGGAGTAACAATATCGAGTAACCTAAAACCGAGTCAACAATGTTCAGAAGTTGTTAAGAAGGCAAACAAAATAATTGGCTTTATAGGCAGGTCATTTGAGCATAAATCCAAAGAAGTTATCCTAACCCTTTACAATTCCTTAGTCCACCTTCTTCTGGAATACTGCGTTCAATCCTGGTGCCCTTATTACCAAAAAGATATAAACAAGCTAGAACGAGTTCAACGTAGAGTTACAAAAATGATACCTAGCCTAAAGAACAAACCATACAAAGAGCGTCTTAGAGAATTAAATCTATTTCCTTTAACCCAGCGCAGATTAAGAGGTGACTTAATTCAAGTGTTCAAAATCATCAAAGGCATCGACAATATGGACTGTAGTAAGTACTTCACAATCGACCAATCTAATTGCACGCGGGGAAACGGTTGCAAACTTATTGGTAAATCTTTTAACTCCCACGAATCTAAGAATTTCTTCTTCAATCGAGTTGTCAACTTGTGGAATGGGCTTCCCAAAAACGTTATAGACTGCAGCACCGTTGATTCATTTAAACTCCGCCTAGACAAATATCTCGCATCAAACACGCGACTGACTGCGTTTGTAAATTAATAACTTTATTTTATCCCCCCCTCAGTTACTAACCCATCTGTCCCCTACTAACTTTCTAATCCTGCCACGGACATTAGTTCCAGGGCAGTAATTCCCTTTCCAATGTTCCCTTACCCACTCTAAACCACTGTTTGGACACTTGATCCTCAGTGTTTTGGAGGACAAGCAACCTAGAAGGGTCACTAGATCTGTTGTTGCTTGATTTCCTTTGTACTCCTTTGTACTCTTAGCGTATAAGCTATATACGAACACGTGAAAAGTGTGTATATATCTATCTATATCTATTAACCCTCCGACCCCGGCTAGGGAATATCGTGACTGTACTTTGTGTCCGGGGGTTTTCAGGAATTTTGGTCCCTGTTGATTCACATGTTACTCCTGAAATACATTACACAAAGTTATAAAAAAAACAGAAAAATGTAGCACAAACCTTCATGTGTAGAATGCCGTTGAGTAGAGGTCTCTAGCCCAAGTGATTGCATAATGGTGAGCGCGGGAAGTGGAGTGATTTTTATGCGTGAAAATCATCCCGCGTTCGGATGCGTCGCCTTTGCCCAGGCCCCGGCTCGGCTAACCTACTGTTTTCTTAGCCACTCGTCGCGCAAAACCTTTTACCTCCCGGAGGCGATTTTATGTATTGATAGTGATGTTATTATAGTTATTTGGAGTCCAATTATATAAAATATGTTTATTAGGCTATGATTGTAACAAATATTTCACATTTTCACTCGATACCGTAGTTTTTATGAGTAATTGAGGTAGGTTATTGTTATATTAGGCACTGATTATTCGTTATCACAGGTGTTTATTATACTTTGGCCATCTAATATTATGTCATGTGTCACTTTCACTTAGTTATATGCTTTGTAAACGTTTTATATACAATTTATTGTGTCTTTTTTCACTTATTTATATATGTTTTCATAATACATGATTTTTTTATCACAATACACCTGTACATTGTTTTATTTCCACTTGTTGCCTATATACATACATATTGTCAGTCTTTGGTACTTTCACTATGATTATTAGTTAGTACTCCTGCTTGCTGTGGTATTCAGCAAAGCACGGTATAGTACATAGTGACACCTGGCACTCCACACACTGCATGGTGGTCTTTTTGTGCTTCCTCGGCCTCACCTGGCTGTTCCAGCAGACATGGCACCGCCTTCTGCTAATGGTGACTCCATCTCGTTCCAGAGGCAGGTAACCGTGCTTGTGCACATTTAGATACTGTGCACACTGCAGGCGGTCCTGAACGGGGCGCCCAGGTTGTGCCACTGCCCTCTGTGGAGCTAGAGCGGGGGCAGCACGCCCACGAACTTTGGCGGCGCGCACCCTAGGGCGGCCAGGAGCGCGACGGCGCCCAGGCCCAGCCCGGCGGCCAGGAGCACGACGGCCCTGGGCAAAGCGTCTGGGTTGAGGGTCGTCGATGTCCATAAAGTCGTCGTCATCGTCGTTGTCGTCAGAGCCGTCATCTTGCCCTGACGGTGGACCCAGGTAATCATGGCCAGAGTCATCTGTGAGGTGCCCTTCTTCTTCAGAGCCCCCCTCATAATCTCGCGGGGAACGAATGATGCGTGGGCGGCGTGTAGGTCGGCGAGGTGGGGAAGGAGTGGGTAAATAGGCCGAAAGTGGGGGGTCCTCAACCCTAGGGAGTGCTGGTGGTGGTGGGGAAGAATGGCGGGAGCCTGGGGCAACTTGGGTGGCGTGGGTAGATAAGGAAGACAATGGCGGGTCAACCTCAGCCTCCCGCTCAGCCTCACTATCATCACTTTCATCGTCATGGTCAAATCCACTAAAAAAGGCGTATCTTTCATGGATTTCGTCTAGATCGTCAAAATCTTCACTATAGTGAGACTGATAAGACTCGGAGCTATCACTACCCAACTCATCAACACTATTTTGGCCTTCACCACGTTCATAACTCCTCAAAGCTATCTCAATACCTCCGGGAGTCAACGCATCTTGTACGTGCCTTTGCGTTAGGGCGCGACGAACATGGGCAGGCGTCGAAGGGAGCGTAGAATCGGACACAAGGGAATAACTTTTTGGGCTAGTATCCATGTTGGCGGCAGGGTAGAGACTGTTTTGGTGGCGTACATGCTGTCTGGTGGCGTCGCCTAGCGACGCCTGGTGACCACGGAGCGAAATTTTTACGCGCGCCATTCGAAAGCACACACGCAAGCAATGGTACAGTGTTGTACCACCCGGGTTCCTCGGGCCAAAAAAAAATGGTACACACGTGTACCACCCGGGGTCGAAGGGTTAATTGCACATGGAAGAAATAAAATAGTACCGGTATTTTATAATATGTAACCAACCCTCGCATTTTCTTTTTACAGCATGAATTTGAGAAATATTCGATTGAAACATATATTTAGCAACTTGATGGTGTATACAGCTAATAGCTACCAACAAATTGGGAGGTTTGACGTACCTCCCAACCTACCAAATAGGAAAACCTACTATTTGGTAGTAGTCTTGGAAAATCCAACGTCAAGGCTATTAACCTAATTGCAATGACGACTTGTCTATTTTGACTGCTATGTCGTCATTCCAACCGCGGTTAAAAAGAAAACGTCTAGAGTCTACTCCTTATCTTGCTCTAGGAGACGTTGTACATTAACCAAAACTACCACCGAAGGTGAAAAAAGCATAGAAGAGAAGAAAAAGGGGTTTACCTTAGTTACCGCTTAAGGCCCATCCCGTGTTCCGTCATGTGCAGATCACTGTCGAACGTGCGCAAGAGCGACCCTCTCTTGTTATCACATCTCACGTCAGCAGAAGAACGCGGATGGGCAGGGGTCCGGCGTGAGGGAGGGTATTATGTACGTTGGATTTTCCAAGACTACTACCAAATAGTAGGTTTTCCTATTTGGTAGGTTGGGAGGTACGTCAAACCTCCCAATTTGTTAGTAGTCTTGGCAAATCCAACGTCAAGGCTGCATAACAAATAGGAGGAGGACATCCAAGCCCAACCTACCAAAAAAACCAATGCATAAAACAAAAGTATGAATGACAAAGACACAATTTAAACAAGAGAGTCTAATAAAAGAGTGAAAAACTGAGGAGTAGCTAAAAAGAACAGTTTTAACACATGCCCGTCATTCATAGTAATGCAAAAACATAGACTTGTCTGAAACCAAAAAGGTACTGTACCCAAAATCCCTTTTCTTCAAAAACCAACAAAAACACTGAACACAAGAACAAAACACAATTTTCAATGTGGCAAAAACACTTATGTACTGGAACAATATACAATCCCAAACTTGCAATTCAGTGTTGCAAACCCGTACACCCCCCCCCCCCCTTTGTCACATAAAACAAAGGAAAAGAACGAGGGACAAGGGGGGGAAGACCAGGGATCTTCGCCAGAGCCCAGGAAACACGACCCCCGAGAGCAATCAGCAGCCGAGGGGGTCGAACACTGGACACGGAGAGGTAGGAGGAGATGAAGGAATTGATAGAAGACCCACAAAACCGCTGAGGCGAAGGCAGGTAAGGATCGACGCGGCAGGAACCGGAAGGAGGCAGCAAAGGATCTGACATCGTGCGCAGAAACCCTACAAACAGGGCGACGGGCACGAACGGTCCGACTAACGCGGCGCCCCAACTGCACCTGCGAGAGCCACCCACCCGTCCGAGGAGACACCCACACAGCAGGACCCGAAGGCGGCGCCACAGACGCAACAGAGGAGCGCAAGGCCGACACCGGGCACCACACATGGCGAGGATGCCCAAGCCGGAAAGCCTGGACGGCGAAAGGCCGGAAAGACGGGGGCCGCCCTCCCAAGCGTGGCAACAAAAGGAGGGGAGGAGGCGAACGAGACGCCATGCAGGGACGGGGAGAATCGCACGCAGTCCCGGGGCCACGACAATACCGCTAGGGCAGACACCCGAACCCCAGCGGCCAGAGCGACAAGGAAGAGCGGACGCCCGAGCAACAGAACCGGCGTAGCGGCCCTCGTAGACGAGGGCGAAGCCAGAAGGACCAGAGCCCGCCCCAGAACCCACTGCGGAGGGACTAGGCGCGGAGGAGGTCGATCCCTGAAGGCAGCCGTCAGGAAGGAATCCAGCACCTGTGTCAGAACGACCAGCCGAGCGACGGACCCAAAGAGCCCCCCGGACGGCAGACAAGCGGGGACGTATAGCGACGACTCGAAAGTGACGCGTACGGAAGAGGTGAAACAAGGAGCGGAGGACGAGGGAAGGAGAGCCAACAGGCAGGCGAGTGGCCCGTAGCCACCTAGGAAAAGACCTCCAGCGGGACCCGGAAGGCCCCCAAGGAGAAGACGGCCAGGAACGCAGCAGGAGGTCAGTCAGGGCCCGGCCCGGGAGCCACCGTGCCACATGAACAAGCACGATGCGAAGGCCAACGAGGGCCGCAGGGCCCCAACCGAGCCCAAGCGGAAGCCGGAGACAGGTAGAGGGACCGGACTCGGGCACCACCGCGGCAACCGGGCGGACCAAGCCCGTGCCGGCCACAGAGGCGCGAGGAGCCCGACGCAGCCGTGGCACAGCCACAGCCTGGCGAGGACTGGGCACAGCAACAGCGCGTCTGGGGGCGGAAAGATGGATATCGACCGCCACCCGTACCAGGCCACCATGAAAGCGGCCGGACCCTCCCCGGAGCGCGAGGCCGGAGGGAGAGGTCCAAAGGCAACTGGCGCGGCACCCCCGATGCGAACAAGGCGACCTCCGGAACACCTCAGGAAGCCGCGAGGTCGGCGAACACAGGCCGTTGCAACGCCCATTCAACAAGAACGCCCTGCCCCCACGACAGGGCGGCCGCCCACAGGGGTGGCAGGCCGGGCAGGGAGGAGGCAAGCAAGGAGAAGGGGTGCCGGGCCGCGAGGAAGAACAACTCCACCGAGACCCCCAATAGAGTCAACGACCTGGAGGAACCCCCGCAGAAGGAAAACAGGGGACAGCCTGTCTGAGTGTCTAACCCGAAGGCCACCGACTGACCCCGAAGGGCCAGCGCGTGGTCCCGCAGGAAGAACAGAGGAACCAACAGTCCGAGGGCATAGACGGGTAAGTGGAGGGAGACCCACCCATCTGCCAGGAAGTGGACGTCCCAGGTTCGATCGGGATCCCCACCCAACCTCGCTCGACGGATCTGCGGCTACCCAGACCGTCGGCGGGGGGGCGGACCAGGGCACAGCCGCAGAGAGCGAGCCCGGAGCAACCCAGAGACCGTAGCGTCAGCGAACGGGATGCAGGAGCGGCAGGAGCCGATCCAGAGGGGCAACGGAAACACCACGGGGCCCATGAGGAGGAGGCGGAGTAGCCAGAGGCTCCCTAAGGAAAGGGGCAGAGCGGCCCAAAGCAGCGAACCCACGAACGAGGCCCAGAGCCACCCCAGGAGGGAGACCGAGTGCAACACGGCGAAGACCTCCCACCGAAGGTGCACCGCGGGCGGCAGACCCCGGGTCACCGTAGCGCCGGACAAAACCCCTGCGAGACCGACCCATGGCACGACACGCGACGGGGTCAAGCGTGAATCGGGAACACCAAAAGGGGAACCCTAGCCGTGCGACGGTGCGAACGACTGTGAGGGCGTCGCCAACGCACAGGCCGAGGGCTTCGGAAACGACCAACCAGTCGGCCAAGGAAAACAGGAGCTGGAGCCCGCTCCTGAGGAGAGGACCCAGAGCCTGCCCCACATGTGCGGAGAAGATCCGCGGCGCGATGTGGAGACCGAAGGGAAGGCCGGCGAACAGGAACACACGATCGGAAGGCCGAACGGCCAAGAAGCGCTGGAAGAGAGGATGGAGAGGAACGAGCCAAGACGCATCCTGGAGGGCCAGTGACACAACCCACGACAGAGGGCACAGGGCCAGGCGAACCAGGGGTACCGGCAGCATCCGAAACCGTGTGTGCACGACGCGCCCGATGAGGGCCGACAGAACCACCAACGGCCGCATCGCGACGCAGTTCGGCGACGGGACCAGAAAGACACGGGAGAGGAAAAACGGGCGACCGGCGATCAACTCCCTCGACGCTACCCAGCTCGGGCATGGAAGCGAGCACGTGGGCCACCTCCGAAGAGATGGACCGGCGTCGGTGACAAGAGCGGAAAGGGGGTCGAGACGTCCACCACCAGGGGAGACCCCACCGCGCAACCCGCCGCCCCCAACGTCCCTCGCGGCAACCGAGGGGCGCAAGTGCAAAAACAACCCGAGGGAGCACCCGAGAGGAGGGGAGCGACCAGGTCGGCCAGGCGAGAAGGAGAACAAGGAGGCCGACCCAGAGAACTACACATTGTGGTGACGCGGAGGTACCCTCGGTACGGGCCGTGCGGGCACGAGCGCCACGTCGACCTCTACCCCCCCCCCCCCCCCCCCAACCCCAGGCCGGCGCGGGGCAGACCACGTCGAAGGGCGGCCGGAAGTGGAAGACCGGCCAGCCCCGACACAGCGGGGATGAAAGGGGGCAAGAACAGAAGGGCGAGGCGGAATCGACGCACTGGCCCGCAACGTCCCAGTCCCGCGGCCGCGCAAGGCGGCAGCACTTGTAGCAGCACCCCGAAGAGGACCGGTAGAAGGACGGGACCGAGAAGACCCCGTGTGCGACACAGCACGACGGGGCGTGACGGAAGCAGGGACCGCAACGACACAGCGCGTCGTCGCGTGTCGGAAGCAGGGGCCGCCGACAGAGAAGCGAGCATACCCAAGCAACCAGCTGAAACAACCCCGACGTATATAGCGCAGAGTACAACAAACCCTGACGAATATCCAAGGGGGCCGGCCGGCAGAACGAGGACCGCACCGTCGGGCGGCGCCGAGTTGCCGCGCACAAAAACCGCCTGCAGCTCGGGAACCAAAGACACCGCGAGCCGAAGGTGGACCCGCAGAACGCGGTCCAAACCCTCGCGAAGAGCGCCTGGCGCAGACGCCCCGAAAAGCCGCAGGCGGGGACAGACGGCAGGAGGGAACCGAAAGACAAGACAAGAAGTCCGTCACCCTCTGTCGCAAGGGAAAAACCGTGGCGACAGAGGCCTGATCCGGGTGAGAGAAGAACGGGGTAGCAATAGAACAAAGTTCAAGAATGGGCGCGCCCATCCAGGACCAGAACGCGCCGGCCAACCAGCCGACAGACACAAGAGGAGGCAAAAGCAGGGACGAACCCAGTCCAACGTCAAGGCTAGTAACCTAAGGGAGGGACCGAAGGAGAGCCGTCGACGGAACGGTGTGAAGGCGAAGGCCACAGCAAACCAGGCCACCAAGGGGAGAGGGCGACCGAGCATGAAGGCGAAGCCAGGCGTACCGGCGTCGCACAAACCCGCCCCACAGGAGGACAGACCCGTCAACACAGCCAGGGACTGAACAGCCGGAAGGAGGTCAGTGCGGCTGAAGGCTGACCAGAGCGGAGGCCTGCAGAAGGGAGCGGGACCGGAGCAGGGGTAGGAAGGGCGAAGCGCTGAGGGTGAGGCACCGCCAAGAAGCGCGAGAAGAGGGAGGCGGCCAACGACGCCAAGCACCCGTCGAAGCGTGACACAACCCAGCCCTGCAAAGCCAACAATCGAACCGAGAGAGGCGACCCCCCCCCACTCCCCCCCCCCCCCCCCACCCAGAAGGGTCGGCCCGCAGGGACAAGCGGGAGCGGGAGCGAGACCCACGACACGAACCAGCAGCGTCGCGGCCCAAGGAAGGCGAGCGACGACGGCCGCGTCGCCGTAGAGGGACCCGTCCCCGAACACGAACGGCCGAGGGGGAAACAGCACCATCCCCCTCTTCCAGCGACACGACAGCTCCCGAGAAAAGGGGACCCCGAAACCTCACCGAGGCAAGAGGAGGGGTACCCCCCAGGCGAGACGGGAAGTGAAGGGCAGGAAGAGAAGAAGGAGGAGGAGCAGGACGACGGGAGGGGGAAGGCTGGCCGGGTGAAAGGAGGCCAGAAGGAGCCGCGGGGGGAAACAGAGCAAGGACCCCCGGGGCTGAGAGAACAGGGCGGCCCGACACCGAGGCGGAGGAGGGAGGGACCCCCACCGAGGGACGAGACCGTGAGGGAAGAAGAGGCACGGAAGCAGGTGAAGGAGGAGAAGCAACGACACCCAGGCGGACCCTCCTGGACAGTGTAGGAGGGAGCAGAGGGCCAGCGACAGCACGAACAACCGCGCGCGGAGAGGACAACGTAAGAGGAAGTCGTCTGGGCTAGGAAAGCGGGCGGAAGGGAGGAGAGCCCCTATCCGTAGAGGCCAGGGGAGGGCGCATAGGAGCAGAGCCGCTAACCCCGGCCTCAGGGCGAGAACCAAGACGAGGGCGACGGGCGACGTCAAGGCGATCAGGAGGACGACGAGGGGCAGTAGCGAGGCGAGCGAGAGCGTGGAGGCTTAGGTCGACCAGCAGCGTAGGGGAACCATATGACACCCAGCTCGCCTTGTACCATTTGTGCCAACCCCAGATGGGACGGCACAACGTCGTCCACGAATTCCAGGTACCTATTTACAGCTAGGTGAACTGAGGCTAACACATGAAAGGAGACAAGCCCAATTCGGCACCGCCCGGTCTGGGAGTGAACCCCCGACCCCTCGTGTGTGAGACGAGAGCTCCACCTACGAGGCTACGGGCTGTGGTGAACGGCCGGCAGTCGGGTCAGGGATACCCAGGGCGACGCGGAACCGGGCGGCAACAAAGGCCGGGGAACGGCGGCCCACAGGCCCAATGTGGCGGGAGACCATCGGCCACACCGACGGAAGGGAAGCAGAGGCCACAGCCACCGCCGAGGAACCAGGGCCATGGAGCAGCACAACCACCAGGGCCAGACACGGGCCACACAGAGCAGGGAGGTAGGCCGTAGAGGACACAAAGAGCGAGTGGCGCAAGCAGGACATGTGGCTCACCAAGCACGGGGAGCGACAACCAAGGCGAAAGCAAAGCAGCCGACCAGCACGAGAAGAACACACACCAGAAGCAGCACGTCGAAGGTGTAAGTGTAGAGAATGTCCAAGAAGAACCAGGGAAGGAGCATGGGGAAACAGGAACACACATGCAAACAGGCATCTGTACTCACCCTAAACCGGGAGCACAGAGGTAGGTGAGGAGGGCGGCCGAGGCGGAAGAGCACCAGCAGAACCTGCAAAGATGGAGAAAGTGTTAACCACCACTCAACATCTTATATGCAGGGCCTATAACACCAGGAAAGTGTATACACCAATATAGTATCAGGCAACAATATGACACAAAAAAGGGTCAACAGTGAAAGCCAACTATAACCGCAAATTTGCGGGCCAAAGGAGGTAGATCCGTACCGACACAAACCCCCCACATCGTCACGCGACCCCCCAGCGATCTCCGCAAATTTGCGGGGAGCCGAAACGACCCAGAGGACCGAATCGAGCACACCGCAAATTTGCGGGACCTGCCAAGAGGGCCCGGTGCCGAACAAGCGAGAGGGGCGTCTAGGAAAACCAAAAAAGGCCGGCAAACAAGCGTCAACTCCTTATGAACTCCAAGCGAAGATGACCGTGACCATCTAGCTGAGCAGTGTCTTCCTTGATAATATCCTGACTCGACCGGTCAAGGGAGAGGCAAGGAAGGCACACCAGGGGAGAGGAGGCACATCCCCTGGGAACCACCCAACCCACAGAGATAGAGCAAAGCCCATGAGGAGAAGTGGCAGGTTGGGTGGTTTGGCACAACAGGGGCCCCCGTGGGGTACCCCAGGATTGGGCAAAAGTTATGAAAGGATGGAGGTGAAAACAGGAAGGGAAACACAAAAAACCAGTAAGGAAACTGGCGAGAAAAAGGGTGGCCTAGCCGCGAGTAGAGAATGTGTCAGGGGCGAAAAAACCCTGTGGAGTGAGGGAGAGGCCCCCGTGGGGTACCTCTGGGTATCACGAACCACTAAGCGCCCAGGCCCTTGAGACACAGTGAAGGCTCGAAAGGGGGCTCGGGAATAACGCTAGTTATGCGGCTGACACAAACTTACAAACAGCACCGCCACCACGAAATCTCAGATTGTGAACCAACTGTACACCTAGGCTATGAAAAAAAAATGAGAACTCATAAGGGCATAGCAATTCCTGAATGATAAACAAGCTAGCTAATCGAAGCTAAAAGCTAAACTATGCCCAGACTAACAGGAAAAAAAGAATATGAAAAGAGAAAGAACGAAAACATATAGACGGGGAACGCCAAGCGCCCCCGTACCTTCGGTAGCTATTTCCACACGCGTCTCCATTAAACACACTAAGGAGCCCATTTAGGTGTGTCCTAGATCACGTAACATCTGTCTAGCAAAAAGAAGGCCAGAAAAGCCGAAACGAACCTAAAACAGGGTGAATTGAAGGAGCACAACAAAAGCGGACTCAATCAATGGAGGCGCGTGAAAAAATGATAACAAGAGAGGGTCGCTCTTGCGCACGTTCGACAGTGATCTGCACATGACGGAACACGGGATGGGCCTTAAGCGGTAACTAAGGTAAACCCCTTTTTCTTCTCTTCTATGCTTTTTTCACCTTCGGTGGTAGTTTTGGTTAATGTACAACGTCTCCTAGAGCAAGATAAGGAGTAGACTCTAGACGTTTTCTTTTTAACCGCGGTTGGAATGACGACATAGCAGTCAAAATAGACAAGTCGTCATTGCAATTAGGTTAATAGCCTTGACGTTGGATTTGCCAAGACTACTAACAAATTGTGCTTTGAAATTACGATAGAATATGAATTTCTTGTTTTAACAACAGAATGTATTACACCTCAACTTGGCGGGTGCCCAACCCCGAAAGGAGTTGAAATAGGGGAGCTATCTCCCCGCCAAAGGCGGCTTTCTAGGGCCTTTCCTAGCTGATGCTGAGAGGATTGGGTTCTAGTCATGTGGTGATGGGCTGGTCTATCAGAGTGAGAGCTGAGTGATCTCTGCCATACCCATAGCTTACTCTGTCTGTTTCTTTTACTTATATATTTTCTAGATCTCAAGTGACGGCGTCTCTTTCGTGGATTGACCTCCCAATCTACCAACCTAGAGGTTGGCAGATTGGGAGTCAAAGCGTCACATTTTTCCTTTGCCCCTCAACTTTCCCTTCATAATTGGTGAGGGGCACAGGGCCTTGGAGTGACTTCGGTCACCCGGGCTTTATTGGTGGTAAGCAGGGAGGGTTTTGTGGGGGCGCTCGTTTATGTCCTTGGCCTTGTTCGGGACCTTGGGGCTGTTCGGCCAGACAGCCTGGGACAACAACAACACCTCAATTAATACATTACAGCAGATATTTATATTACAGTAGTTAAGAATACAGTATGACTCTTTACTAATGAGATAAATTTGTTGCAGACACCGGTAACCAGTACCCGTCGTGCTCGAGTCATAGTGTGGTGTTGCTGGGTGAGGTGAACCCCATCAGGAGTCAGGGGCCTCACCTGGCTCTCCTACACCTGGGGGGCATCATTCACATCATATACCTCTTTGCCAGGGTCAGTACTAGGAAGCAGGAGGGCAAATGAGAGACAATTACAAGCCAATCCTAAAATAAAGTCCCTTAATTTTGATCATTATTATTAAGGGAGCCCACCTCCCTTTTTTTCTCTTTCTCTCCCTCTCTCTTTGGCTTGTATCCATTCGGCCCCATTCAGCCTACTGGTTTAAGACGTTTACCCCCATCCAGGTGTTAATATTTTCCTGGCGAGCGTAAGCGAGCCAGCATATTTATATTTTTGTTTTGACAGCAAGCTAAATTTGTACATTTTTCGATAGAAAAATTTCTCCGGCAAAGCCGGATTTCTCCATACAATGCTGGCTCGCTATTGCTCGCCAGGAAGCAATCAACACCTGGATGGTGATAAACGTCTTTAAACAGTTGGCTGAATGGGGCCGAATGGATACAAGTCAGGGAAAGAGAGAAAAGGAGAGAAAGATAAAAAAAAAAAAAAAAAACGATGACCCACCTTAAGTATCAAGAAATCAGGTGCTTAGGGATTCAATTTACTGTCAGCCGGAAACCCCCCAGACTATAGTCAAATTTTGTGACACTTTTATTGTGATCTTTCATGATAATAATGTATAATGTACACAGTATATACAGTACTAGTAGGAACTATTTCACCAGATGCCATAGGAGTATTTCTTTGAGAATATGTGATGCCATGTATTTTGTTTTTGTGTGTTCATGGTTTTGTGTTGTGTTTTGTTTTGTCCCTATTCTTGCTCTGTCTTGAGTCGGCCACCCCCCCCCCCCCCCCCCAAAAAAAAAAAAAAAAAAAAAAAAGTAGGGATTGGGCCTGAGCATCTAGATAACCAATAGAGTATAAAAGACATGAAACAAGGGGTAAATAGCCTGAGTACTGTCACTTAAGGGGAGATTTCCACTTGAGGGACTTTTTCTTGACCCCCTTCTCCCTCATGGTTAGCCCCATTGCTTTTGATATTATAAGACGTTCGCCCCATTAGTTTGGCGATTTTAAGAACTTTCGCCCCATTTCTGTCAATTTTAAGACTTTTTGTGCCATTTAGGTGTCTATTTTTTCCTGGCGAGCGATAGCGAGCCTGTAATTTAAGAGGAACCGCCCTTCAGCCGGGACATTTTTCTACCGAAAAATGTACACATTTATCTTGAAAGGGGGTCTAGGGGCTGTAATGTTAAGCTTGATGGAAGTCTAGCGAACTAACTAAAAACCTCCCCTTAACCTCTGAAGTGCTGACGTATTTGAGGTTTTTCGTCACTAAAATATTCATTGTACCATT
This sequence comes from Lithodes maja, assembly GCA_037953745.1. Taxonomy (NCBI): domain Eukaryota; kingdom Metazoa; phylum Arthropoda; class Malacostraca; order Decapoda; family Lithodidae; genus Lithodes; species Lithodes maja. The sequence continues at coordinate 102,857 of JBAKBP010004127.1, read as the reverse complement.
AATAGCATTTAATAATTATCCATATGCGCCTATTATGGATTGATTATAAAGGTATTAACCTGAAACAACAATAAAACGAGTGAAAACAGCGTTTGGATGGTCAAAATCGGAGATATAGCCCGCGAGTTGTATAATGTATGGGTGAGGCAAGCTACCTTCCCGCCAATTTTCCCCAAGGCCACTGCGACACAGTCGATCGATACTCTCTCTCTCTCTCTTGCACTCGATTGCTATCAGTGATGACAACACCCTGCTTGCAACTCGCTAATGTTAGCACGAAAATATACCTCAGAATAAGGGAATAATAGGGAAAATAGGTGATAACTGAGGGATAGGAGGAAAGTGGGGAAGGAGGGGAGGTAGAGGACTGAGATTTTGCATGGCCCAGGGGCCAAAAAAAAATAAAAAATAAAAAAAATAAAAATATATTTTTTTTTTTTTTTCGATGTCAAAAGTTGATTTTTAATTTTACTTACTCAGGAGAGTCTTCCCGCAGCTCCCGGGTTAAGGCATTCTATTGATATTTAAGGCAGATGGCAACATTAAAGCAGTTGTAATAGTGGTATTATTGTATTGTTTACATTATAAATTAAATCATACTGAAATGATAAACTAATATTTTGTAATTGTTTGTTTATATTTGTACCCAGTTGGTGGAAGTTGGGTGTAGTGAGGCAGTACAGAGTGTGGTGTGAGGTTGTTAGTGGGTTGTGTGGCAGCCTCCCCCCAACTGTCAGCCCAGTACGAGGGGTTGAAGGGAGCATCACTACTCTTCAGAGTCCTCGCGTCACCTCTCGCAGCTCCCGGGGTACAGCTTATGAAGGTGAGTCACTCGGTGATAGACTAGTAGTATAATTCACTAGCAATCTGATAATGTTACAATGTTGCAGTTACAAAAACAATGACACTATTCATACACAAACTGTAATTGCAGAAGTGATGCCAAATATATGAATATAATCTTTGGTTACAGCACCACTTACAAGAAATAGGTTTTCAGAAAGAGAAGGGTCTTGAGCTGCCCCTTGAAGGCTTTGAAATATTGCTATAATAATATGAATTTATGCTAGAATTATATTATAATGTAAAACTTGCAAAATAAACAAACCAAAACTTTGACGAACACAGTAAAAAGACAAAACTTATCAAAATCATTATGTGGAAACAACGCTTACTGACAGATACCATTATATCCCCACAGGCCTTGGTTGATGGATGTACCTCTGGTAGCGTGATACAATACCAGGCCAGCGGAGACGTGTACACCATAGCTCCCCATGTCCCAGCAGCCCTCACACACAGACACCATCTACTGGCCATCATCACTGCCTGGAGAACCTTCCACCCAGATCCATCACACAATACACCCACCAAGTCAGTACTGCTAAGTGTCCTTAACCCTTTGAGTACCAGCGACGTGTGTTATATTTTTTTCTAGCTGTATTTAGACGATGTTGTGCAGTTTAGAAAGGATATGTCTTGGTTAAAAGGGTTGGTTGAGAATTTGAGATAGTTTGAAGTCTTATTATTGCTAGACGTCCTTGCTAAACTGAATAAAATTGTCTAATAGTTACCAGAATATGATGAAAAGGACGTCCCTGGTATTGTACGGGTTATGGAGAGTGGGGGGGCACCTGCCTTTCAACACACTCCCACCCCTATACTGTCCAACTATCTAACCCAATATTTTACCAATTTTCCCAGTCTTCTACTCAACAAGCAAGCTTTGGAATGATCTCCCTCAATCTGTCTTTCCCTCACCTATGACCTAAACTGCTTCAAGCTCCATGTGTCTAGATATTTTGACTGACTTAAAATGTAAAACTTGCAAACTAAACAAACCAAAACTGGGACAAAGACAATTTAAAGTCAAATTAACTTATCAAAATCGCTATGTGGAAACAACGCTTACTATAATGTTCCTAGATTTTGGCTTTGTCTTTCTTTCAACTTTTGGGGAAACACTTGTTACAGGGAGCTTTGTCTTATGTCTCCTTCATTCACATTATACTGTATAAATAAATATTGTGAAGCACCTTGACATGCTTCTGGAAGGTGTAACTGGTCACTGACACAGTACACTTGCCAGTGCATAAATATGGAAAAGTATTAGTAGGCTTAAGTTTGATAATGCTACTGTAAATTGATACGGTATTTAACCCTCCAGCCCCGGCTATGTATTATATATATATTCCCCGAAACCCGGGTGTTTTGGCCGAAAAACGTCTAGGCTAGGCTACCGTATATTTGTTAATCTGACTGCTTCCCCCATTCCCGCGCATCCCCAAGCGTAGCTGTGTTATTTACCTGTAGAATGGCGTTAAGTAGAGCTCTCTAAGTCAACTGGTTGAGTTGTGATGATGATTTTCATTGGAGATAACTTTATGGCAAAAAACAGCCACATTACACTACTTTTCGATACTTAACAACAACATACAGGCCACACGAACAAGCGACGCTCTCCTTCTTGTGGCCGGAGATGCGGGGCGTCGGTCCAGCCGGCTGTTGTTTTACATGCGTCGGACCGACGCCTCACACACGAAGCTCACAGGCTTTCAACCACTGGGTGTGTTCAAGAGCCCTTCCGGGTACCTGTTTTATGCTTTTTTATGGGCGTTCAAGAGCCCTTCCGTGTTGTAGGGGTTAAATCTTTGACCAATTGACCAATACCAATTCCTTGAACGTGACGATAGTGCGTTGTTATATGTGCGATTAGTTTGCTTGGGAAACAGATTAACTTGCTCATGTAGTAATGTACACCCTATGTGGTTGATTGTGTTCTTTTATTTATAAATTTTTATTTTGCTTAAGCGTTGTTTCCACATAGCAATTTTGAGTAGTTGTTTTGTCTTTTTGCGGTGTTCGTCCAAGTTTTGGTTGTTATTTTTGCAAGTTTTACCATTTAATTGTGACTACACTTTGTCTAGCTGTAATCATCATATGATCTGACTACAACAGACACTGTGTTGATCTGACTACAACAGACACTGTGTTGATCTGACTACAACAGACACTGTGTTGATCTGACTACAACAGACACTGTGTTGATCTGACTACAACAGACACTGTGTTGATCTGACTACAACAGACACTGTGTTGATCTGACTACAACAGACACTGTGTTGATCTGACTACAACAGACACTGTGTTGATCTGACTACAACAGACACTGTGTTGATAAGCATGAAGAGAAAGTAACGGTCTTTGGGATGTTACTCTCAATCATCCGGTCTTGTTCAGGAACTTTCAACAATACAGAGACTTTGGATACAAGGATGTTGTTTTAATTGAATTTGTGTTTCATCCGTTAATTACTCTATGTAATTAAAATAATAAGACAGTGTGCCTTTAATGTAGCCTAATACATATAATAATAATAATAATAATAATAAGCATGTTACTTAATTTCTCATAAGCGCCAATTTTTCCGAAGAATTCACTAGCGCTCGAAAAGAGAAAGAAAAAAAAGAACAAAAATCAATGCATCAAAAGAAGGCTTATATACAACACACATTTAACAATCACTAGCAGTGGCAAAATAGCCTAAACTCTATAGCCATCTGTCATGACACCTCTCTCAAGATCATAGCTTCTCTCAAAGAGAAAAGTCTTAAGTTGTCTCTTGAAGCATTCAACAGAACTCAGTTGTCTCATGGACAGCGGCAACCTGTTATACAACCTCGGAGCCATGTAGGAGAATGACCTCTCAAAGAAAGAAGACTGCTGGAAAGCCCTTGGTTCATCAAGACGAAAAGGGTCATTGTCATGACGCACAACTACACCATGGTGTGCCGGTGGGCGCCTGAGCAGCTCCGCAAGGTACCTAGGCTCACCAAATTTGAGAACCTTAAAAGTCACCAAACACAACTTAAATTCTATTCTTGCTCTTACTGGCAGCCAGTGCAGTTCTATGTGAAGAGATGTAGTAGGAGTTCTAGGTGGAACACCAAAAATTAGTCTTGCGGCCCTGTTAAGAACAGACTGAACTTTCTTCAAAATATAATTTGGAAGACCCACCAACAGGGCATTGCAATAATCAACACGAGAGAAGACCAATGAGTGAACCAACGTCAGGAGGCAACGTCTGGTTATAAACGGCTTCACCAAATAGAGATTTCTGATGTGCAAGTAACAACTTTTAACTATCTGGTTTACATGCTCTTTGAAATCTAATCGGGAGTTCACATATACACCCAGATTTCGAACAGAGTTGGCCAGTCGCAGCTGAGATCCACCCACATTGATGGAGAGGGCACCTACTATATCATCAGCTCTTCTATTTCCTCGGATGATGAGAATATCAGTTTTACCATCATTTAGTTTAAGTTTTCTCGCTCTCATCCACTTCTTGATATCAGACATCAACAATTCCATCTTACTCCGTATATCAACTATATTTGTGATTCTCACATAAATCTGGGTGTCATCTGCATAAAAGTGAAAGGTGACATTATGTGCACGAAGCAGAAGAGACAAACTGCTAATATAAATTATAAATAGGATAGGACCTAAAACTGATCCCTGCGGAACACCATACTGCAGGGGTGTCGAGTCCGAGACCACTTGATTTACCATCACACTCTGGGATCTACCTGACAAGTACGACCCAAGAAGCAAGAGAGCGGAGTCACGCACACCACAATCATAAAGATCACTCAATAACAACTCGTGATCCACTGTGTCAAAAGCCGCAGTGAGATCAAGCAAGACCAATAGTGAGGCCACACCATTGCAAATGTTCTCAACTAGATCATTATGTACTCTAATCAATGCTGTTTCAGTTGAATGATGCTGTCGGTAAGCAGACTGAAAAATTGGGATAGTTTCATTCTGCTGAAGTTGTGGTTGTAATTGGTCAAGTATTGCACGCTCTAATATCTTTGATATGAAGGACAGGTTGGAGACAGGACGATAGTTCAACATGTTCTCAACATCAAGTCCAGGTTTCTTTAGAGTAGGTTGGAGTAGTGCATGCTTTTCAGAATGTGGGAAGCTACCTTCAGAGAAGCACTTATTAATTATTTTGGAAATAAACTCAACTGTGTGATCATAGACTCTTGGTAGCTTGGAAACATTTATGGGATCCAACGGGCAAAATGTTTTATTGAGGTTTCTTATGTAGGACGAGATCATGTCCACCTCTACTGAGTGAAAGGATGAGAGGACATTATTAGGAATGTGTCGGGGTTGGAGTACAACTGAAAGTTCTTCACCAACAGAAGCATCATCCAGTTCCTGTCTTATGCGAGTTATCTTGCCAGCAAAAAATGCCACAAAGTTGGCAGCCAACTCGGCATCGGGTACAGAAGGTCTTAAGCTGACTCTTGTTTTTCCAAGTAAACTGTTTACAATTGAAGCCAACCTCCTCTGGTCGTTACCACACGAGTCAACTTTTCCCTGATAATACACTTTCTTTTCATCTTTGATTTTGTGGACCACAGCTCTTCTGGCTGACAGATATTGCAACCATGTAGAGTCTGTTTTATTTTTCCGCCATTCACGTTCAGCTCTTCTACGCGCTCTTCTAAGAAATTTAACTCGAGTGCTATACCAGGGCGAATCATCTCGTACTATGATTTTCTTCTCTACTTCTGGACAGTGATGATCGAACACTAATTTAAGTGCATTTCCATGTACCTCCACCAGCTCATCTGAAGTAAGGTTGGAAGTATCAATACTTCCCAAGTACTGTTTTACTTCACTGCTAGCCAAATTTAGGTCTGCATTTTTATAATTTCTAAATCTGATTACTTTTTCATGTGTGAGTGGCTTAGGGAAATCAAAGCTGAAAGTAATCAAAGCATGATCAGAGGTATTAGGGTCAGCATTCTCAACATCAACATCCAGAACACCACCACAACCCACAGGAGAGAAAACCAAGTCAAGGGTGTGTCCTAAGATATGAGTTGGGTGGGACACATGGTTTACAAAATTGTTCTGATCAGTCAACTCAAGGAACTCAGGAGAGAATGGCTTCAGATGAGGGCTGTCAACCCAGTAATTAAAATCTCCACATATCAAAAGTCTTCCGGTTTTAGCAGAAAATTCCTCGAGAAACTGCCCAAACTCTTCCATAAAACCCCTATCTGTGCCGCGATGGCCAGGCCTATAGACAACTGCCATTCTTAGAATTTGTTGATGGAGTTTTATTTCCACTTCCAACAGTTCATAATAAAGAGGGGCTGGGTTATGGCTTATTTGCAAGATATTCACCAGAGATGTGGAGTAGACAACTGCCACTCCACCACCCGGATGATCTCCCCTAGGCCTAGGAACATTTATTATGGAATGGGTTTTAGGCAATGCCGCCTGGATAATATTCAGATCTGACTCGAACAACCAGGTCTCAGTGAGACATAATACATCAAGGTTACGTTCATCCAAGATCTCGCAAATATGATCCATTTTGTTACGCAAGGAACGAACATTCAACAGACCCAGTTTCAACCGGCTCCCATGTGCATTTTTCAGTTTTTTGAACCTACAAAATTGGTGTTCTCAATAACTTTATTTCTCTGAGCTGTCATTAAAGGACAATTTCTACTTGAGGCGAAATGATTTGGCGGCTCCGTAACTGATGTGGAGCTCATACAATTTATACATTTGGGGGAAGTCTTGTTGGTGCAGTCTTTTGAGTTATGAGTACCGGCACAGAAGTTGCATTTTGGATCCTCATTTTTCCGATAACACCTGTCACTGGTATGACCAAAGCCCTGGCAATGGTAACATTGTGTTACCCAGAAGCGATCGTATGCACGACATCTCACAAGTCCAACATACACAGAATTGCCATCATCCACAATGGAAGAGCGTATTTCAGGTGACATTTTTACTACCGCAGTCTTAGTGTGTGCATCACTCTTTTGCTTAGTGAATAGCAAATTCATAGCTAAGCCATCGTCGACCAGGGACTTTATTCTTGGGTTCTTGTTGAGGATGCTGGGAATGATCTCATTATCCTCAGCATCATTAGCAATGCCTACCAGAGTCATTTTTGGCATCATCTTCTTTGGTTCGGAGACACTGAAGGCACTGTCCACCCCCAAACACTGATTGATGGCCCTTCCTGCATCTTCTTTGGCTTTCTTGGATGGAAGTCGTACCACCAGTACACCTGAATCAGTTCTAGTTAACTTGTTAACCGGAACCGAAGCCAAAGCAGTCTCGATTGCCTTTGTATCTGGTGGGCTTACTGGCTCGGAGGATCGGTCTTTTGGCTTCACTACCAGGACCTGATGGTCCCAGACAGTTTTTTTCTTTCCACCATCTACCACCTCAGTGCGTTTGGTCGGCTCCTTTTTGGTCTCTTAAAATGTTTGCTGAACTATCTTGGCAAACAAGGGAATGTCGGGGGCAGCAACTTTAGTCTCAAGGATATCCATTCTGTTACCAATACTCTCTATCTCCACGGCCACTGCAGCAAGGGCACCCTTCACTTCGTTTACAATGGCAGTCTTCACTTCACCAACTAGGGCAGCCGTCAGGTCATCCAAGGTCTGCTGACTAATTGCTGCATCCTTTGCAGCCAGGGGGGTGGTATCGCAAACAGTGCAATGCCATTTAAATCCAGGTTTCTTCTTTGCAAGTACTCTGAGGTCCTCATCATCAACATTTATACAGTTAACATGAAAATAGGTACCACACGAGTAGCAGCCCAGTGATTTGGCCTTCCCCACAACCTTCCCACAACTACAACTCTGCTTGCCTGCTGCCATTTCAGTGGAAGTAACCAATAATTAAAAACAAAAACACCTGTATTTTGTATCTGATTAAAAATAAAAGAAAACCCTAGTTTTAAAAAAACGTGAAAATAACTACCTGGGACAGACCCCAGGTAGCGCCGTCCCCGTCAGTGCCACCACAATGGAAAAAAATTAAAATGGGAAAAAAAAAAAATGAAAAGTGGTGTCTGCAAGGTCACCGCGGGCAGGTGGGGATCGACTTGGCTACCCTTTGGGGGTAGCCCAACCGAGATGCGTGGAGAGACCACGCACAGGATGGCAGATGTGTGTGGTGCAAAAACTTTAACCAATTTTGCAATTGGTTAAACCAATACAAATATTATGAGCCCTATCTCAACCACTACAGGTAATGTGTGCCCGATCATGGAGAGCAAGTAACGGGGCTGGAGATGTTACCGTCAGTTATACGTATCATGCGCTGAGTTATGCGTATCATGCGAGTAAGCGCTGTAGTAGAATAAAGGGGCCCCTGCCGAAGGATAAGTCAGAAATAGAGAAATTTGAGTGCGTAGTGTGCAAAGGCGAGCTTGTGTTAAGTGATGATCCTGTGGCTGTGAATTTTGGAAATGAGTCTTTGGAGCTGGTGAACAAGTTTTGTTACCTAGGAGATACCATCTCTGCCGGTGGTGGGGCCGAGGCTGCCACTGTTGCTAGAATTAGGTGTGGCTGGGGGAAGTTCAGAGAATTGATGCCAATCCTGACCATGAAAAGAATGCCTCTCCCCCTGAAGGGAAAGGTGTATGCCTCATGTGTTAGAAGTGCAATGACGTATGCCTCAGAAACATGGGCCGTTAAAGTAGAGGATGTCAACAGAATGGAGCGTAATGAGATGAGAATGGTGAGATGGATGTGTGGGGCCAGGCTACAGGATAGAATAACAAATGTTGAGCTGAGGAGACGTTTAGGTATAAAGAGTATTAGCGAGGTGATGCGTACAAGTAGACTGGGATGGTATGGACATGTGGAGAGAATGGATGAACAAAATTGGGTGAAAAAATGCAGGTCTGTGATTGTGGAGGGAGCTGCACCAAGGGGTGGACCGAGGAAGACCTGGGATCGGACTATACGCACCGATCTCAAATCCAAGAACTTGACAAGTGAAGCAGCCCCTTAACAGGGTTGCCTGGAACGCCGCCATTAGGACAAGAGACTGAAACTGCACTTATGTGTGGAACACTCAGTCTTAAAATTTTATGTATGTATGTATGTATGTATGCTGGCTGACTCAACGATACACAGATTTTAGATGCAAGGATTTTCTCTTAATTGCATTTTTCTATTCCTCCATTCATTCCGTTATATAGATAAGATAATAAGACTAGCTTTAACGTAACATAAATGTATATCAAATTATAAAATGTTGATATGGAAGCCATCCATTGACAGGTACTGCGTGGACGAGCATGGCTTGAGGGTGTCAGTGTTGGGGATGTTACTATCAGTGATCCGTGTGTTGCTGGGAGACACTCAACCATACAGAGACTTTAACTTGCACAGCTCAGGGACATTGATGCACTCGACAAGATACTCTTCATGTGTAAGGTGAGGCAGGAAGGAGACCTCCAAAATATATATGTGCTTCACTTTGGGATTAGATTATGCGGATATTAGTGTAAGTTTTAAGTTTGAGTAATGATAGAAGAATTTCATATTTATTATTAGAAGAATTTCATATTTAATTTGTGTATTGTAATTTCAGTATAGTTAAAGGAAAACCTTCTACTGTATGTCAAGAGCTGTGTCATTGAAGTAACTTATGATTTTATATGTTGTTGAATCAAGTCATATATTGTGTGTTATTTCAGGAGCTGGAGCTAACAACAGGTGGTATAGAGGAGGTTTGTTCACCTCAGCTGATAGTGGAGGTAGTAACAGGTCTGTTGGGAGCCCCTAGACCCTCCCACAACACCTCTTCTGCCCTTAGTCTGGCGGCTCTCTCCACACAGGACTCACTATCATCAGGCTTCTGTTCTTCAGTACCCTCTGCCACTGCTGCCTTGCCTGCGTCATCCATGGGTTAGTTACCATCATGTTGTTATTGTTGTTGTTGTTGTTCCCCAGGCTGTCTAACCGAGCAGCCCCAAGGTCCCGAGCAAGGCCAAGGCCATAACCAAGCGCCCCCACAGAACCCTCCCATAATATCGAGCGGGAGCCGCAAGCATGACTTGAAGACAATACTACTAGGTGTTGGGAACACTGCACATGCCTCCCCTAGCCGCTCGCTGCCAGAGACTCTCAGTCACCCCTCAGCTGTCGTGATTGGAGGATGTTGTCTCGCTGTGGATGAGTCATTTCGGCCAGAATGGCTGGTACTGAGGAGTACATAAATTACAAAATGCTCTGGTATAGTATGGGTTAAGCAAAAAGAAAATATTTTTGTATTCTTGGATTTAGTATAAATAAATCAAATTTGTGTTTATTTTATTTTTTTTTCATTAAAAATAGTTATTGTTATCAAATTATCTTTAACTTCCGATAACTTTATTAAAGTTTTCGGATTATCGCTATCGGACTTAAAAACTGGGTTATCGGATTATTGTTATCGAAGTTAACTTTTTGGTTATTGGTGCCCAACATTGGTGATGTACAGTACTGTAATTTACTGGCCAGACCTATGAGAGTTCCGTATGGAGCTCAGTGGTCTGGTTAATCTGCTCTACATAACTAACTAACTAACTGTAATTTACTTTTTGTTCCCTGCATTTAAGGTGTGGGTTGGTGCGGAGTGGGGTGCGGTGTTGTGAGAGTACGTGATGTAGCAGCGGTGTGGGGATTCCTGTTACTGATCCATCCTGCCCACCTCACCTACGCTGCTACTGACCAGACCACAGCGTACTACCTACCTCGCTTCCCTGCCGCCGCACCACCCTCATGCAAGAGTATGTTGATAATATTACTACACGTTAGTACCACGTTATTTGACCACAAGAGTATGTTGATAATATTACTACACGTTAGTACCACGTTATTTTACCACAAGAGTATGTTGATAATATTACTACACATTAGTACCACGTTATTTTACCACAAGAGTATGTTGATAATATTACTACACGTTAGTACCATGTTATTTTACCACAAGAGTATGTTGATAATATTACTACACGTTAGTACCATGTTATTTTACCACAAGAGTATGTTGATAATATTACTACACGTTAGTACCACGTTATTTTACCACAAGAGTATGTTGATAATATTACTACACGTTAGTACCACGTTATTTTACCACAAGAGTATGTTGATAATATTACTACACGTTAGTACCACGTTATTTTACCACAAGAGTATGTTGATAATATTACTACACATTAGTACCACGTTATTTTACCACACGAGTATGTTGATAATATTACTACACGTTAGTACCACGTTATTTTACCACAAGAGTATGTTGATAATATTACTACACATTAGTACCACGTTATTTTACCACAAGAGTATGTTGATAATATTACTACACGTTAGTACCACGTTATTTTACCACAAGAGTATGTTGATAATATTACTACACATTAGTACCACGTTATTTTACCACAAGAGTATGTTGATAATATTACTACACATTAGTACCACGTTATTTTACCACAAGAGTATGTTGTTGTTGTTGTTCCCTAAGCTGCCTGGCCGAACAGCCCCGAGTCCCTGAGAAAGGCCATGGCCACGATCGGGCTTTCCCACAGAGCTCTCATTGAGTGTAGATTGTGTTGTTGGCGTAAGTGGTTGTGTGAAATGCAGTCTTCTATGATGTGTTTAATGGTATGGGGTGCTGTATTACATCCCGGGCAGGCGTCGACAACGGAGTCATCCAGTCTCTTCTGATAGCTCAGGAGAGCTGGATGGTGTCCGCATCTCAGCCTGGCCAGGTGGACTCTGTCCTCGCGAGGAAGGGAGGATTCGGAAGGATGGATTTCGGGAGGTCGTGCATGCAGCTGCGTGTTGTCTGTGAGTGAGTGGATGGATCGGTGAGAGATATGAGTATGGATGTGCTTCTGGAAGTTGGTTCGGGGTGGGCAGGGAGGGAGAGAGGACAATAATTATGTGTGATACCGTGTGCTGGGTGTTGTTTTGATATTTCTTGGTGTCTGTGGGTGTGTTGCCATGTAGTTTAGTGGGTGGTCTTGGTTCGTGGAGGCTGCTGCCAGGAATTGAGTGCCTCTCATGTCCAGATGGTCTTTGACTTTGAGAATTTTGGTTTCTTGATGTAGGTGATCTGTGGGTGAAGTAGCTGTGCAGCCTGTAATGATCTTCAGGGCTTTGTTTTGAATAGTCTGTAAGGTCTTATGATGTGTTTCAGCTAGGTTAGAAGCCCAGGCTGGGCTTGCGTATTCCATCACTGATCTTATGTATTGTTTATATACTGTGGTGGTAGTTTCTTTGTTGTGTCCAAATTTTGTGTGAGCAAGTGACCTGAGGGCGTTAAGTCTGGGTGTCAGTTTCTTTTTAATGTTTGTGTGTGCTGTTTGAATGTCATATGAGTATCATATGTTACTCCTAGGATTTTGGGTGTGTGTGTATGTGTTAGGGGTGTGTTGTTTACGTCCTGATGTGGCGGCGTCTACGCCGTCGGGCCACCTCCCGAGGCTGCCAACCGCGGATGGCTGCCGACCCTCCACGGCCGAAGACAAAATCAACGACCAGTGGAGGAAAACCGGATGCCGGCCGCGGGTGCCCCCTCCCTGGGGGCACGGGTCCTTGGAGCGGCTTCGGTCGCGCCGGGAATTTCCACAAGAGTATGTTGATAATATTACTACACATTAGTACCACGTTATTTTACCACAAGAGTATGTTGATAATATTACTACACATTAGTACCACGTTATTTTATCACAAGAGTATGTTGATAATATTACTACACGTTAGTACCACGTTATTTTACCACAAGAGTATGTTGATAATATTACTACACATTAGTACCACGTTATTTTACCACAAGAGTATGTTGATAATATTACTACACGTTAGTACCACGTTATTTTACCACAAGAGTATGTTGATAATATTACTACACGTTAGTACCACGTTATTTTACCACAAGAGTATGTTGATAATATTACTACACGTTAGTACCACGTTATTTTACCACAAGAGTATGTTGATAATATTACTACACGTTAGTACCATGTTATTTGACCACATCCGTCACACAAAAGTGTGTTTGTATTGCCAAGCGTTTCAGTCTCTCAGTTGATTGAGTTTTAAGGGAGCCCACCTCGCTTTTTTCTCTTTCTCTCCCTCTCTCTTTGGCTTTTATCCATTCGGCCCCATTCAGCCTACTGTTTTAAGACGTTTATCCCCATCCAGGTGTCAATATATTCCGTGAGCCAGCATATACAGTACATATTTTTGTTTTGACAGCAAGCTAAATTTATACAGTGGACCCTCGGGTAACACGTTTTTTCACAAAGCGGTTTTGCTCTAACACGGGTACCTCAAATGTGATGAGTCACCTGTAACACAGTATTTTCCTTGCTCTAACACGGTTTGCCTTGGCTCGGGGGAATGCCACTGACTTAGTTTCCCTTCCCACCCATACTTAGGCGGACAAAACCGAGCGGTCCAAGTGTATTTTATGTGCCAGCCCACCCCTCTAGACCACCCTTACCTACCTTTTTGTTGCCGTTTTGCTATCATATTTTATGCATATGACATGTGAAGTATGGTTGAGTGTTGCTTGGTCGGTATTTTGAGTGATTTGTTGTATGTTTTAGGGCGGAGAGTGCTCAAAAAGGGGACTTTGGGCAAGTTGCCAGAACAAAATGGCTTAATTCCTATATAACTTATGCTTTACGTAACACGGTTCTGCGTAACACGGTGTCATGGCAGGACAAATTACCAGTGTTACCCGAGGGCCAACTGTACATTTTTTAATAGAAAAATGGCTCCGGCGAAGCCGGATTTCACCATACAATGCTGGCTCGCGGTAAATGGACACCTGGATGGGGATAAACGTCTTAAAACAGTTGGCTGAATGGGGCCGAATGGATACAAGCCAGGGAAAGAGAGAAAAGGAGAGAAATATAAAAAAAAAAGCCGGTGACCCCCTTAAATTTTGGTTAAATCCATACACATACATTTTAAAGACTGGGTGATCCATAATAAATATGATTTGAGTCTCATGTCCTAAAGGTGGCATTCCTGGCAGCCCTAGTCTTTGCTGGCTCACTAGTCAAGTTTTTTAATTAGATATTTCTTTAACCCACTGAACCCCAGCTAGTTAATAATAAATGTACCACCCAGGACCAGCAGGTTGTGAAAAAAACAAAATTCCAGAAAACACCAGGAATGGGTTAGAAATGAAGGAAAACCCACAAAAAAACGATCCCCTAGGTCATTAACCCGGGAGCTGCGGGAAGACTCTTAAGAGTTCCCCCGGCGGACTGCGGGAAGACTCTCTGGAGTAAGTAAAACTAAAAATCAACTTTTTACATCGAAAAAAAAAATATTTTTTTTATTTTTATTTTTTTATTTGTTTATTTTTGTTTGGCCCCTGGGCCATGCAAAATCTCAGTCCTCTACCTCCCCTCCTTCCCCACTTTCCTCCTATTCCTCAGTTATCACCTATTTTCCCTATTATTCCCTTATTCTGAGGTATATTTTCGTGCTAACATTAGCGAGTTGCAAGCAGGGTGTTGTCATCACTGATGGCCATCGAGTGCAAGAGAGAGAGAGAGAGTATCGATCGACTGTGTCGCAGTGGCCTTGGGGAAAATTGGCGGGAAGGTAGCTTGCCTCACCCATACATTATACAACTCGCGGGCTATATCTCCGATTTTGACCATCCAAACGCTGTTTTCACTCGTTTTATTGTTGTTTCAGGTTAATACCTTTATAATCAACCCATAATAGGCGCATATGGATAATTATTAATGCTATTAATGGTACAATGAATATTTTAGTGACGAAAAACCTCAAATACGTCAGCACAGGGGGACGTTTTCATTTACCCCCGTGCGCACTTCAGAGGTTAAGGGGTCCTACGGTGCGCCCGAAAGTCGGAATTAACATGAGGAAATGGGTAGGCAAAAACAGGTTTTTGCGCGCTCATGCGGTTGGACTTAGAGAGTTTTCAACCATCGGCATTGTTGCGTGGGATACTTACACAGTTCCCATACAAATCTGAGCCCTCTAGGTGCCATAGGACCGGAGTAATTAAACCCCGACGCAACATATGCGTCCTGGGGCTCAGCGTTACATACATTGCCGACGCACTGTTTGCGTTGCTGGGGTTCTGTGGGTTAACTGATTTGATAGCGTAATGCATAAGTGCGTGGAATTTCGGTTCGAGTCCTTGGAGTGCCACATGTATTTGTTGATTTCATTAATTGAGTTTAGAAGTGAAGTTAGTCGGTGAAAAAATATAATTTATATCTGCAGATGACCTTATTTGTTACCATGTTCATATATTAAAGGGTGAAAGATAGATAACTGTGGTTTTGTGGGGGGGTTTTCTTCATAATAATATATATATACCAGTATATATATATATATACAGTAGGGTCTCACATAAAACGAGTTTATGGTCGATAAACGAGGGCGTTTTATGCGATTTCGTTTTATGTGAACACAGCATTTTGGTGGCGCAATATCGTCAATGTTCACTGTAAGCGAAAATTTTCGTACAAAGCGAACGATATTTCGTACGTTTTGTACGATATTTCGGCGCTCTATATGAAAACTCCTCGGATTTGCCCCACTTTGGCGGCGGACTCGTTTTATGTGATCACATTCGTTCTGATCGAAAATTAAATATTAATATTTTAGGTCAGTCGTTTTAATCGAGACTCGTTTTATGCGAACACGTTTTATGCGGGACCCTACTGTATATATATATTTTTTTTTTTCTATATTCCAACTACTCCCTCTCGGGCATTGGCTGAGAGCCTTTACACTACACCGCTGAACACGGTGAGGCCCGTGAGGTCTTGTTCCAGTCTAGGGAGTGAGACATGCGAAGCACCTATTCACGGCTCGAACCCAACTCCATCTCTGAAGCTGCTTCGCCTCTGCACTTCACAGTCTCACTCCCCAGGCTCGGACCCTCGCTCTCAGAACGCCACCTATTGAGCAATTAACTTAGTAATTTTGATAAGTTCTTTTATCTTTATATTGTGCAATTCCTGTTTTGGTTTGTTTGTTTTGCAAGCTTTACATTTTAGTACAGTATACAGGATATAAAATAAACCGTATGATTATTTTTGTAATATATTAATGGGATTATTGTAACAGCCTCCCGAGTGACTGTTGGCGTGGACCTTGCTGCCGAGATGATGGACCGACCTGATCAACCCAGCACCATCCAACAATTTCAGGTAAATCACTTATTCTGCCATACTGTACTATAATAAGTAACACCCCGTTCTTAACATTAATAATAATAATAATAATAATAATCTTCTGGTTACTTATATAGCGCCCGTCTCTCCTCCTTCGAGGATTCGCAAGCGCTTGGCTTTCTTTAGTCTACCAGAGACCATTACCCATCCCCCTTGCTCATGGGGAGATGGTAACCGCCGGCTGTATCCCAGAAAAACTTTTCAATCTGAGCGGGGATTGAACGCGAGACCTTCAAGGTGGGAATCAGGCACGCTATCAACTGAGCCAGCCGGACGGCTGGTACATTACAAACCCCAATGTACTTGAATAAACTAATGAAAGCATATGGTCCTCCCGGGATTCCAACTCGGGACACTACACACACCCAGAACACAAGCAACTAAACCATTACACCACCAACACAGTAATAACATTATTATAGACCGCTGAGACCTATACATAATGTTACCGGTATGTACGGTAATTACTGATAAATAATAGTCACTGGGGTCAATTGTGCTCATTCAAAATTTATATCGGATCTTATACCTGTATCAGAATATTATTATATCTGTCTTGATGGTGGTAATGGTTAGTGTGTTTAAAAATCTGTGTGTGGTAACCCAGAGGCGCGTTCGGTAGACCTATCGCCGATTCGTCTGATAGCGCTTGATAGAACGGTGTTTCGATTTCACTACCGAACGACACAGATCGACGATCGGTCCGCCAGAGCTTTGTAAACAATAACAATAGCCCTTTGACCCAAGAAAGAAGAAGAAGAAGACATCGCAACAAGAATTGCTTTATTTTTCGCCTATTTTTCGTAGTGTATTTAATATTTACACAAATTGTATTCAAGAAGGGGAAACACGATACGCAATCTATATTATTAGCAATACTGTATAATAACTTTAAATGGTTTGTTTACATTCTCGGCGATCATTTGATCGACCTCCCAGGACCGATCGCTCTGATAGCTAAAACAGCAATCGTTTTCGATCGCCGATTCGTCGAATCGGCGGCTATCGCGTTCGCTAGAGCTATCGGCCCTAAACGATAGGTCTACCGAATGCGCCTCAGGTTTGAATCCCTATATATCTATTCTATCTATATGCTCAGGCCCAATCCCCACTTTTCCTATTTTAATTTTTTATTTAATTCTATTTTACTATTTTTTTTTTTCTTGGGGGTGGCCGCCTCAAGACAGAGCAAGAACAGGGAAAACACAAGACACAACATAAAACAATGGACAAACACAGACAAAACACAAATTCACATGCTTCATTAATTTCATTGGGGGTGTTTGGTGTTGGAGTGAAATTAATACAAATATATTATGATCAATGAGAGATTGGGATAGATTTTTTTTTTTTTTTTTTTTATATATACTGTATATATGTACAGTATATATATACTGTATATATATATATATTTTTTTTTGTTACTAACCTAACTTGTATTAAAATTGGAAATGAAAGTGTAGTAAATAATTTATATGTTCCCCTTCTTATTAAAACACAGTAGGCCTAATGTTTTGAACACAGGTATTTTGCTGTTATGGAACTCCATTTTGATCAGAAAGAGTATTGTTTTTATTAAAGGTATGTTTGTGTTTATAAAGCTATTATATTTTAATGTAATACTATATTTTATACTTGCTACTTTAATATGATACAAGGTATATTTCCTGCCAACAGACCGACGAGTGGCAGATAATAGAGAACCGCGACCCTTTCATTCAGCTGCAGCAGATCCGACAACAACAGAAGGCAGAGATCAGGAAGCTGCGACGAGAGGGCTCCATTGTCAGGGGAGCCTATGACAGTTCAGAGGAAGAGGAACAACAAGAAGAAGAAGGAAGCACAGGCTGGGATGTAAACACTGACAACCAGACAGAGGGACAGTCATCAACATTGAATCCTAAGGAAACAGTCTCACCGCAGGTTGT
This sequence comes from Lithodes maja, assembly GCA_037953745.1. Classification (NCBI taxonomy): domain Eukaryota; kingdom Metazoa; phylum Arthropoda; class Malacostraca; order Decapoda; family Lithodidae; genus Lithodes; species Lithodes maja. Next base: position 84,851 of record JBAKBP010004127.1, on the reverse strand, counting down.
TTCGCCGTCAGACTCGGTGGATCTCAAAACGGAAACTGAGTCCACGTCGGAGGTTACTAAAGCAGAAAACGAGCGGGATTCCAGCGAGCCACGATCTAGATACTACAGCGGCAATAGGAAGAGAAAGTCCTCCCGCCAGTCTCCCTTTACAAGAAAATGGACCCAAGGCGAGACAGAGGATGAAGATGACTTTGATGATGATGATGATGATGATGAAGATGAGGATGATGATGATATGTCCGGGCTAGTGTCACTGGTAGTGGGTTTGATGGGTGTGGTGGAGGGTGTGATACGGGCTGCCTCGGACACCACTGCCCGTACACTGGTGGCTGAGGCTCTTACTACAGAACAGACGGTGGTCATGGCCAATCATCCCCATCCTTATATACGAGCTGCTGTTCTCAAGGTGAATTACCCCACTACTTTTTTGCTTTGATTTTAATATGTCCTGTGCTGTATTCAATTGTACTTACAGAATAGTAAATATACTGCCACGGGCCATGGCATGGTTGGTAGCATGTATGACTACTGATCAAAAGGAGTGTACAGCATAAAAAAAAAAAGTGTTGATTGGGCCTGAGTACTGTATATACAATTTATTAAATGCAATACCTGTACATACATATACATAGTAATCTGTGTTGTTCTCAGTTATTCAGCAGTATGGTGGAGCGTTGTTCATCAGAGGACTCAGTATTGTTGGTACACCAGAACGTTCCACTGATCCTGGCCCAGCAGCTACATAAACACACCCTCACCTCCACCACCTTAGTCACCGCAGCCTTCTCCCTCGCTCTCCGCAGACCCTTCACCTTCCACGACTATGCTCTGGATTCAGACCCCACGCTTACTCTCCCTCACAAGGTTGGAATGATATTTTTTTAATCTTTCAGTATACAGACTCTAACTGCTGCCATGTTAAATAGTTGTTGTTACTTGAACTACAGGTGAACTGCACTACACTTCTCTTGATTGTGGTGCAATGTGTTACGAGCGCTAGTTAATTCCTCTGGAAGAACTGGCACTTGCGAGAAATAAAAGACCAGATTATTATTATTATTATTATTATTATTGTACTGTACCATGATATTTTTTATAAATGTTATCCAAATGATGTTGGTCATAGCCAAACCAAAAGTCCTGTTGGGTAATGGATGACCAACATTGAGCCTGTGTATACAGGTCTCCCTCACTATCCGATGCCCCAATTAACGATATTATTATATTTTTTTAGGTGTTTGGATTTGGTATTTGGCTGGTCCGAGAGCACATCCATATTAACCCCATTAATTATAGGGTTCTCTATAGTCTATACAGTTTGTTTATTTAACCCTTCTTGCCCGGGCTCGCCTTCCAAAGGACAGCATTCAGTTCCGGGCGATCTGGCCGAAAAACATTGTAATAGGCCGAGCCCTATCTTTGTTATTTTAACTGCTAAAGAATTCACACACATCTCAAAACGTAGCCCTGTTTCGTATCTGTAGACTGGTGTTCAGTAAGGCTCTCTAGGTCAACTGGTTCAGTTGTGATGGCGATTTCCGTGAAGAGCATTTTTCCGCGAATTTAGCAATATCGGACAATAACAAACACTAATCTTCTTCTACAAAACAATAACAACAAAAGTCCGACTTCTCCTTGTTTTTGAAGGTGCGTGTCGCTCCGACCGGCTTTGTTGACATACGGTTCGACGCACAGCTTTCAAGCCACGCATAATAGGCTTTCAAGATTACGGATTTTAAAATGACACCCGGGCCCATCTGCCGCGGTGTCATTTTAAAATGCTGCCCGGGCAGGAGGGGTTAAGATTGTGTTTTCAGGAACGTAACCCAAGTGAAAATCGAGGGAGACCTGTACTCCAGATAGCTCTCCAAGGAGCAGTCACTGCTCTGAAGGATAGTCAGTATAATGAGAGGCTAGATTTGCTATTGTGTCTTTTTTATGGCCAGATACCTTTTCTATTGTCACCTTAGAGATAGTCAGCAAAATATAATAATACTGGAGTAATTTTCCTGGAATGTGCCATTAACCCGGGAGCTGCGGGGAGACTCTTAAGAGTTCCCCCGGCGGACTGCGGGAAGACTCTTGAGAGTAAGTAAAATAAAAAATCAACTTTTGACATCGGAAAAAAAAAAAACATTATTTTTTTTTTTTTTTTTTTTTTTTTTTTTTTTTTGGCCCCTGGGCCATGCAAAATCTCAGTCCTCTACCTCCCCTCCTTCCCCACTTTCCTCCTCTCCTTCAGTTATCACCTATTTTCCCTATTATTCCCTTATTCTGAGGTATATTTTCGTGCTAACATTAGCGAGTTGCAAGCAGGGTGTTGTCATCACTGATGGCAAGCGAGTGCAAGAGAGAGAGAGAGAGTATCGATCGACTGTGTCTCAGTGGCCTTGGGGGAAATTGGCGGGAAAGCAGTTTGCCTCACCCATACATTATACAACTCGCGGGCTATATCTCCGATTTTGACCATCCAAACGCTGTTTTCACTCGTTTTATTGTTGTTTCAGGTTAATACCTTTATAATCAACCCATAATAGGCGCATATGGATAATTATTAATGCTATTAATGGTACAATGAATATTTTAGTGACGGAAACACCTCAAATACGTCAGCACAGGGGGACGTTTTCAATTACCCCCATGCGCACTTGTTAGGTTAACTGTCTTGATAGCGTAATGCATAAGTGCGCGGAATTTCGATGCGAGTATCCAAGGTTCGAGTCCTTGGAGTGAAACATGTATTTGTTGATTTCATTAATTGAGTTTAGAGGTGAAGTTGGTTGGTGGAAAAAACAATAATTAGAAGTGAGACTGAAGCTGTACCTCTTGTGGACCATGCAGTCTTTTAAAGTGTACCGGGTATGTACCGGTATGTATGTATGTATGTATGTCTACAATGTATTCTGCCACCAATCTTTCATTAGCTCTCATCTAAATAAAGTGTATGTTGATGTTCCGCAGGTGGTGTTGTTTGTGCCGCTGATGGCCGTGCTGCCCCACACACCGCAGAATGTGGCACTCTGTCACAACGCCCCTCATGGTCCTCCTCCACCTCCTACACAAGGTTAGTTATAATGTAAGACTTGCAAAATAAGCCAATCAAAACTGGGACGACACAAGATAAACGCAAAAGAACTAATCAAAATTGCTATGTGGAAACAACGCTTAACCCCTTCTGTACCGGTGACGTCTTTTTAATATTATGCTAGCTTAGTTTAGACGATTTTGTGCAGTTTGAGAATGATCTGTGGTAGTAATGATGGTTAAGTGAGGTAGTTCGAAGCTTGTTAATTGCTGGAGGCCCTTTTTAAACGAAACATAATCGTCTAATAGTAGCCAGCCAGACTAAAGTTAAAAGGACGTCACCGGTACAGAAGGGGTTAATAAAAGAACACAATCCACCACTTAACAGATTTGGAGAACAGCAGACACAAGATATGCTTTAACCCCTTCTGTACCGGCGACGGCTTTGTTATTTTATTCTAGCTATATTTAGACAATTTTGTGCAGTTTAACCCCTTCTGTACTGGCGACATATTTTAGCTTTATTCTGCCTACTATTGGATGATTCTATTCAGCTTAAAAAGGGCCTCCAGCAATTAACAGGCTTCGAACTATCTCACTTAACTAATTTTACTACCTCAAATTCTCCTTAAGCTTCACAAAATCATTACATTATAAAATATAGCTAGAATAAAATTGAAAATACGTCGCCGGTACAGAAGGAGTTAAGAAGGATGTATGGTAGTTGTTGTTGTTGTTCCCCAAGCTGCCTGGCCGAACAGCTCCAAGGCCCCGAGCAAGGCCAAGGCCATAACCGAGCGCCCCCACAGAACCCTCCCTGCCTACCACAATAAAGCCTGGGTGACCGAAGCCACTCCATGGCGGGGAGCTGAGAAGGGTGCGGAAATGCCCGGGAAACCAAAGCCCCACCCAGGGCCCTGTGCCCCTCAGCAATTATGAAGAGAAAGTTGAGGGGCAAAGGAAGAATGTGACGCTTTGGCTTCCAATCTTGGTAGATTGGGAGTAAAAAGGGTTAAGTGAGATCATTTGAAGCCTGTTAATTGCTAGAGGTCCTTCTTATACTGAATACAATTGTCTAATAGTAGCCAGAATAAAGTTAAAGGGCGACGCCGATACAGAAGGGGTTAAGACTAGTGGAGTTTTGAGACAGGCCAACCAAGTTACACTATATAAGTTAGTAGGCATATTTCCACAACTCCAGTGTTCATAATTTCCATGCATGTAATGGCATGCTTTATTCAAGAGCAATTTGTAATGATTGAATTTGAACTGTTCTGAATTGAAGGTTGATGAAAAATGACCATATTTGAATCCATATCTCTAACCTAAAACCCTTATTGAGCTGGCACTGTTTTTAATTACCATATTTGAATATATATTATAATGTAAAACTTGCAAAATAAACAAACCAAAACTGGGACGACACAAGATAATTGCAAAAGAACTAATCAAAATTGCTGTGTGGAAACAACACAATAAATACAATTAAAATCTAACCTAAAACCGTTATTGAGCTGGCACTGTTTTTCACCCCATGCCAGAACCTGGACCTGATGGTGCCACTGCTGCAGAAGGCGCACATGATGGAGGCGCTGATGTGTACACTGCGGTGGGCCCTACACATGCAGGGTGTGGGTGTTAGTGATGTCACAGGGGAGAGTGAGAGTGCTGTGTTGGTAGCAGACATTACCGAGATACTCTCTTGGGTCGTTAATAGTCTCGTTGCTTCTCCACAACACAAGAACTTTATGGTATGTGTAGTTATTGGTTTTCAAGTTAAGGGAGGGTCACCGGCTTTTTTTCATCTTTCTCTCCTTTGCTCTCTTTCCCTGGCTTGTATCCATTTGGCCCCATTCAGCCAATTGTTTTAAAACGTTTTCACTATCCAGGTGTCGATTTCTTCCTGGCGAGCCAGCATTGTATGGAGAAATCCGGCTTCGCCGGAGAAATTTTTCTATCGAAAAATGTACAAATTTAGCTTGCTGTCAAAACAAAAATATATATATGCTGGCTCGCTACCACTCACCAGGAAAATATTGACACCTGGATGGGGGTAAACATCTTAAAACAGTAGGCTGAATGGGGCCGAATGGATACAAACCAAAGAGAGAGGGAGAGAAAGATAAAAAAAGCGAGGTGGGCTCCCTTAAAACTGTTTGGCATCTCAGATGTATTTAACATGTATGGAAATGCATAATAAAAAGTGCAATTAATCCCCTCTCTTTTGAACCCCAGGGATCTGGAAACCTAAAGCATTTGGAGTAGGAATCCAGTGCGGACTTTACCTTCCTTTATTGGGAAAACTCCTAATGACCCAAGTTAGAACTTGAAAGATTTATGTCAATTTTTGAACATGGGTATTCAGTCTGGATATTCGCCTCTTTTACAAAGATTGTCCGGTATATATCTGAACACCTGGTAACTGGTTTGGATTTATTTTTATTTTTTTTATTTTTTTTTAATAAAAGTAGTTTAACTAGACCACTGAGTTCCACAAAAGAACTCTCATAGGGCTGGCCCGAAGGATTAGATCAAGATTGACAACTAATCAAGTCAAGATAGATAATCAAGGAAGGTGAAGACACGCAAACATTTCTCGTCATTTCCCCAGTTCAGCCGGACCACATGAGCTCCACAGCAGAGCTCTTCTTGGGCAGGGCCGAAGGATGAGGCAAGAACTGCTACACCGCAACACCAACCAAGAAGTGATCAAGGGCGGAGAATGAGAGATCAGGTTGAAGGTAGAAAAAAATATCACAGCGAGATGCAAAAAAATGCACGACTGAGGGCAATCAAGTCAGCTCGGCCGCAACAGCGACCAAAGAGATAAATCAGGTCAGGAGCCTACTACCTAGCCAGGCCAGGGAGGCATGTGATATAAGCTGCCCGAGGACAACCGAATGGGACAGAATAAGAATAGAAGGGGAAAAACATAGAAAGAGGAAAGAAAAACTACTCAAAATTAGTCAAGCCGACGACAGAAGCTCGAGGGGAGAGGGGTGGAAATAACCCTAACCCTCCCCCATCAAGCCCCAGTCGCCGGCCCCGAAGCCCCCCAACCGCGGCAAGGAGAGTAGTACCAGGGGGGACTGGTTTGGACTACTGTATCACCTACTGTAGGTCTTTTGTACTTTGTCTTTAAAACTGAAAGTCTGAGGTGCTTCACACTTCTGGATAGGGTTTCTCCCTGATTAGACCAAAAGAGAAAGTGTTCGTATATTGATAGAGATAATGTGATAATAGAATGTTATTATGCAGGATTCGAAACAGCATAATAAATCGTAGGTTTGTGCATATTTCTTTAACTGTCTTGATAACGTAATGCATAAATGCGCAGAATTTTGGTGTGAGTATCCTAGGTTCGAGTCCTTGGAGTGACACATGTATTTGTTGATTTCATTAATTGAGTTTAGTAGTAAAGTTGGTTGGTGAAAAAATATAATACCGGTAATTATAGATATTGTGTTACAGGTAAGCCTGGACGTGGTGCACCAAGTGAACCTTGTGGTACGTGGTGAGGCTGCTGTGTGTGGTGGTCAGGCAAGTTGTGTGGGTCAGCTACAAGCCACGGAGGCAGCACTACTACAGGTGGCTCTATCTCGTACACAGGCCACAGCTTCTACACACCAACACACACTCACACACCACGCTAACTCTCCTTTCAACCGTGAGTCCAGCTCCTCACTAGAGGTAGTGCCAACGAACTTGACAATTTTCTCGATCCCTGACCTCTTCGTAACTCAAAAGGACCTTGAGCAAATTGGATGTAAATTTCCACACCTATTTCCTGGTGGACTCTTCCCAACTGATAGAAATGTCAGCCCGATTGCTTTCATTCATTTTGAGTTATAAGAAGTTAAGGGGTCCAGATTATTGTCAAGTTCGTTGGCGGTACCTGTAGGACATATTATCAACCATTGTCACTCATTTATTCAACCCTCAGTCTACATTGCCAATTCAACCTTTATAGTTTTGTATATTTAACTCTTTGGCTCATTTATTTATTTATTGCAGGTTATTTTGATATAAGCATGTGTAGTATTATTACCCGTTCAGGGCTCTTATACTAGCTCAGCCGTTTGGATTTTCTCTTACTATTTTTTGCATTTTGCCTTCACTTCCCTAATTGTCTACTGTAATAGGGTTTGATTAGTTATTTTGTCTTTTTACTGTGTTCGTATACGTTTTGGTTTGTTTATTTTGCAAGTTTTACATTATAATTGTCCCTGATTGTCGTAACCGTCTATTATTTTTCACTTACGATGTTGTGTTGGTATATGCTTCATTTCACATTCTATATAATTATTTCAAAAGCATTCTCTTACTTAATTAGAGCTCAGAAATAGACTACTGTATGTAACTTACATAATACAGGTAATGTAAAACTTGCAAAATAAACAAATGGAAGAATTTATCTACCGAAAAATGTACAAATTAATCTAGAAGGGGGATCTAATGGATTTTTTTTTTTAAATTTGATGGAGGTATAGGGAGGAAACTAGAAAAATAATGAATACTGTATGTGCAAAAATCGCCCAAAAAGTGAACTATCTCCCCTTAAAAACAAAATTGTCCTGGTTTGCATGTTGATATCCTAACTGTGTGTCTTGTTTACCTCGACCCTCCCTCAGTGATGAAGACCAGTGTATCGGGATCAACCAGCCTACACAACATGAAGTTACTGTCACCCTCGGCCGCACGGGACGACTCGGATTCGGGTCTGGGCTCGGTCCTGGCCAACTACACCACCATTCCTTTCACTAAGAGGTTTGTCAGCACATATTTATTTACTGTACCATGCTTTTTAAGGGGGCCGTTTTTCTGGTCCCTCTTCTTCCTCGTGTTTAGCCCCATTAGTTTTGTCTTCGTGGCGCAATGCATAAGTGTGTTGATTTTCGGTGTGAGCGTCCTGGGCTCGAATCCCCGGACTGCCACATGTGTTTGTTAATTTCATTAATCGAGTTTAGGAGTAAATTTGGTTGGTGGAGAGAACAATAATTATAAGACGTTTGGAGATTTTAACACAAGGGGGGGGGGAGATTGAAAGGTATTTCCAATCATGCTGAATAGGGTAAAACCAAATGTACCATCATACTGGGGCCAGAAGGCTAGGAATCCTCCTCCCCTTGTAAAATTCACCTACTACATGAAACAGAGAAAGGGGATGGGGAACACGAAAGTGGTCCAGAACCCTAAGAATTGGAACTTTAAATGTTTCTGTTCGAGCTCTGTCTCAAGCCGGCCACTCCCAGCTATGGCTTATTTATCTATTTTTTTTATTAATTTCACCACACCACCAAACACCTCCAATGAAATTAATGAAAGCATATACAGTACCGGTATGTGATTTATAATTTATTATTTTGCTTAAGCGTTGTTTCCACATAGCGAATTTTGATTAGTTGTTTAGTCTTTTTACTGTGTTCGTCCAAGTTTTGGTTTGTTTATTTTGCAAGTTTTACATTATAATGATATGCTTGAGTATATACATACGGTCGCACTAATAAGTCATGTCCCAGCTGGCCTTACGTTTGGCTTGCTCTGTGCTGTGTTAATGTCTGTCAGATGTTGAATTGGGTGGGTATGTGTAGGAACATGTTTGTATATTTCACTCGATATGAAGAAATGAAGCTTAGATATTGCTGATACCAATTATTGATCAAAATATACTTGGTACCGAGACATGACTTATTAGCGCGTACATACATACTGTACATACCATCATACTGAAATATTAATTAATATTATTATTTTGATAAGTTAATTTGACTTTATATTGTCTTTGTCCCAGTTTTGGTTTGTTTAGTTTGCAAGTTTTACATTTTTATTGATATTTCCAGCCTGCACAACATTTCTGACCATCTGTTCCACGGTGGGTCATCATCACGGCCGTCCTCCCCACAAGCCTCTGACGGCAGCCAACGGGAGGACAAAGTTCTGGCGCACTCCGAACTCGTCTACCGCTTCAAGATACTCGTACAAAGGGCTACCGATTTCCTCTTTATGTCAGGTCAGTTAAGGGGACATGGGCCGGTTTTCTGGTCCACTTTCTCCCTCGTGTTTAGCCCCATTAGTTTTCAGATGTTAAGATGTTTGCCCCATTAGTTAGTCTATTTTAAGACCTTTCGCCCCATTTCTACGTCAATATTTAGACCTTTTGTGCTATTTAGGTGTCAATTTTTTCCCTGGCGAATGAGAGTGAGCCTGTAATGGAAGAACCGGCATTTTTCTACCGAAAAATGTACAAATTAATGTAGAAGGGGGATCCAATGGATGTTTTTATTTTTATTTGATGGAGGTCTAGGGAGGAAACTAGAAAAATAATGAATACATGCAAAAATTGCCCAAAAAGTGAACCATCTCTCCTTAAGTGTGACTGTATGATGTTTTGTGTTTAGCTTGGTCGTGTGTGGAGTCGGTGGCAAGCAGTGTGGTGTCTCCCGGGGCAGCCGAGACCTTTAGCCTCTTCTTGTTGGAGCTACTCTTATCTGCTGCTGCTACACTCACTCAACGAAGAGGTATATAGGCACTCAAATTCATTATTATCAAAGTATCTAAATTATAATGTAAAACTTGCAAAATAAACAAACCAAAACTTATACGAACATAGTAAAAAGACAAAACAACCAATCAAAATCGCCATGTGGAAACAACGCTTAAGTAAAATAATATAAGTTTTGTTACGTTATTTCCACAGCGATTTTGATGAGTGTTTTTGCTTCTATACTGTATTGTGTCGTCCCAGTTTTGGTTTGTAAATTTTGCAAATTTTACATTTTAATTTTGTTCATGTCTATGAAATTCTTCCCCTTTAACTGCTCTCATTTCATGGCCATATATCAGACATATCTCGCACGTGGAGCTTACACAGCTTCCCCTTAAGCCGGTATCACACGAGAGCTTTTATAGTCAACATTCGATGATCAACATTTTTCTGGCAACATTTCTGGTATATTTTGCACTGGTTTCGGAAACTAGACTGATGGTAGATGAATTTAGGTCACCAAAATATTATACATGTTGACCTCATTGACCAGTGTTGCGGGGAAAAGCGCTCGTGTGATACCGGCTTTAGTGTGGAGGAAGAGACCTCTTGTTATCAACAATGGTAGCAACTCTCTTAACTTCTCCCAACCACTTCTACACTATCCCTAGCATTGATCATGTGTTTACCTTTAAGTCGGTATCACACAAGCACTTTTTCCCTCAACATTTATACTCAACACTGGTCTGGTAGCTTATGAGGTCAACATTTATAGCATTTCTGTTACCTAAATTGATCTATCACCAGTCTAGTTTCTGATACCAGTGCAAAATATTACAGAAATATTGCCAGAAAAATGTTGACTATAAAAGCTCTCGTGTGATACCGGCTTTATGAACAACACAATGGTTTCTCTCTCCACCCTACCCAGGCAGTAATGAGCGTTGTGGTTGGGAGCGTATGGTGTGGGGTTGTCAGGATATACTAAGAATGCACCTGAATCACCTGTTGGTCCTGGCTACGTCTCCCCGTACACACCTACGTACCCGCACCCGAGCTGCCCACACACTCGCTGTTCACCCTCGCGCTCAGGTCATTGTCAACTATGCTGCCAAGGCTAACTCACAGGTCAGTTTGGTTTCACTGAATATTCTTTCAATTGAATTACAATATTTGTATTATTACTACCGTTGTGTTATCCCTATTCGGGCTCTGTCTTGAGTCGGCCACACCCAGGACAAAAAAGAAAAACAGTAAAAGTTGGGAATGGGCCTGAGTAAATACAGACATACTGTACATACATACATACAGTACATACATACATACTAAAAACAAATTATATATGAAAATAAGCCTTGCATTTTATTTATAAAGAATTTTTATTTTGCTTAAGCGTTGTTTCCACATAGCGATTTTGATTAGTTGTTTTGTCTTTTTACTGTGTTCGTCAAAGATTTGGTTTGTTCATTTTGCAAGTTTTACATTCTAAATAAAAACAGAACCTTCAGGAAGCAGAGAGGAAGAGAGATGTTATACACTGAATTAGAAGTCTTACCTATCACTCTATTGCCAGACACTTGATCCCCAAAGGAGTAACATGAGTCGCCTCCATTTACTTTTGTCATATGTAAGCCAGTGCCCCTCCTCCCTCCCAACACCACTTTCACTTATTGTGTTCTTTTATTTCATAAATTTTTATTTTAGTAAGTGTTGTTTCCACATAGCAATTTTGATAAAAGTTATATTGCCTATATATTGTCTTTGTCCAAATTTTGGTTTGTTTAGTTTGCAAGTTTTACATTTTAATTTTAATTTACTGCTCAACTCCATCGCTCCACCTCATTTCAGTTTGCCTCTCCCTCTGGCATTCCACCTCACTCATACACTCTTTTAGTTATTCTTTGAGTCACCATATGCTCCACATGACCAAACCACCTCAATGTACTGTATTCCTCTTCACACACTCTCCAGCAGACACACAAACACACCACAATACTTACATATTTTATTATAAGTTTGTTGTTTTCAAAGTGTTATTTTCGATAAATTTATATGCATTTTTTCACATACTGTACTGTATAGATTTTGTTAAATGTGTTGTCGTTTTGATAGTTTTTAATTTTAATTTATATGTTGTTGACAGCTGCTGTACAAAGTTGGGATCTTCGTACATGAATTGCGTTACCAGAATGAGAGTCGGTTGGAAGGTAGTGAGGTGAGGAGTTGTGAAGGAGTCCTACACCTGCTGGAAGAAGCCGGAGTTCAAGTTCTACCACCACCTGAGGTAATACTATACTACTAATAATAATAATAATAATAATAATAATAATAATAGCTGGTGTTCTTAGGTTTCATAAGTGCCAGTTCTCCACATCAGCTTATTCAATAGCACTCACATTATGTTACTATTCAACGATCCTATTGTTTAATATCTTAGTTTACAATATATTCTACAGATACAAGAAACACTGTTTACTTTGTGTATGCGTAAGGAATCAATCTGATAAAGAGTAGTATTGTTGTTATTGTTGTTGCTGTTCCCCAGGCTGTCTGGCCGAGCAGCCCCAAGGTCCCGAGCAAGGCCAAGGTCATAACTGAGCGCCCCCACAAAACCCTCCCTGCTTACCACTAATAAAGCCCAGGTGACTCCAAGGCTGGGAGCTGAGGAGGGTGCGGAAGCGCCCGGGAAACCAAAGCCCCACCCAAGGCCCTGTGCCCCTTGGCAATTATGAAGGGAAAGTTGAAGGGCAAAGGAAAAAAGTGATGCTTTGGCTCCCAATCTGCCAAGCTCTAGGTTGGCAGTAGGAGGTTAATTCACGGAAGAGACACCGTCACTTGAAATCTAGAAAATATATAAGTAAAAGGAACAGTCAGAGTAAGCTATGGATATGGCAGAGATTGCTCAGCTCTCACTCTGATAGACCAGCCCATCACCACATGACTAGAACCCAATCCTCTCAGCATCAGCTAGGAAAAGCCCTAGAAAGTCGCCTTTGGCGGGGGGATAGCTCCCCTATTTCAACTCCTTTTGGGGTTAGGCACCCGCCCAGAGTAGTATTGTTGTTGTTGTTGTTCCTCAAGCTGCCTGGCCGAACAGCCCCAAGGCCCCGAATAAGGCCAAGGCCATAATAGAGCGCCCCCAAAGAACCCTCCCTGCCGACCACAATAAAGCCTGGGTGACCGAAGCCACTCCATGGCGGGGAGCTAAGGAGGGTGCGGAAACGCCCGGGAAACCAAAGCCCCACCCAGGGCCCTGTGCCCCTCAGCAATTATGAAGAGAAAGTTGAGGGGCAAAGGAAAAATGTGACGCTTTGGCTTCCAATCATGGTAGATTGGGAGATCAATCCACGGAAGAGACGCCGTCACTTGAGATCTAGAAAATATATAAGTAAAAGGAACAGTCAGAGTAAGCTATGGGTATGGCAGAGATCGCTCAGTTCTCACTCTGATAGACCAGCCCATCACCACATGACTAGAACCCAATCCTCTCAGCATCAGCTAGGAAAGGCCCTAGAAAGCCGCCTTAGGCGAGGGGATAGCTCCCCTATTTCAACCCCTTTCGGGGTTGGGCACCCGCCCTATATATATATCACCTGCCTTGATCAGTCCTGAAATATGTCGTTGCCCTTATCCCACAGATGTATCCTCCCCATGGAGCAATGAGAGAGTGGAGTGTGGTGGGTGAGGAGCGTCGACTTTGGCAGGAAGAGTCAGCCAAGATAGCTGTACTGGTGGTGGAGAGGTGCACCAAGCAGGACAAACGGTCAGTCAACTCTTGGGTAACACCTACTTCATGCCACCTTCATCTTTAGTGTCATAATATTCCTTTTTTTTTACTTCTCATCAAGTATTCATAAAATGAGAATGAGTTCACTTGAAAAAATCAAATGAGATAATAATAAGTATTGTTTGTTGTGTTGGTGCAGGTTGCTATCGAAGAACATAGTGTTGTACGAGTGTGTGGCTAAGGAGTGCAGCCGTCTGACTCGCCTGGTGGTGGACCGTCAACACGTGGAGCGCAAGGGGGTGTTGGGTGGTATCAAGCGGTCACAGTGTCGCCGCGTCAGACTCACTCATCGATGGAGGGACCTCGTACAATCACTGACACATGAACGAGCTACCTGGCACAATCAGCAGTCTTATCCCAGGTTAGTCTTGTGTTTTGTGTTCATTTATTTAAAAAAATTATTTTGCTAAATCATTATTTCCACATAGTGATTTTGATTAGTTCTTTTGTCTTTATATTGTATCGTCCCTGTTTTGGTTTGAATATTTTGCAAGGTTTACATTATAATATACTTATTAGTTTCTGGTATGCTTAACAGTCTTATCTAAGCATTACATGCTCACCTATCAAAAATGTTCACTACTCAATATATTTTTTTAGTATTGAAGTATTGTAGGCCTACAGTATACAGTAGTATAATATTATTATTATGAATTCCATGTAAGCACTCTGCGAGTCTGCATATTAGTGAATTGAACCTCTAGTCTGTGGATTCATATTCAGACAAATCTTGACACTGTATTGCAAAGGCATTGTAGTAGTGTATGTTTTAAGTTTTTATGTTTTACAGGACCTGGGAGCTGGACCCTACAGAAGGTCCCATGAGGGTGCGGAGAAGACTGACGCGGGGTAGACTCAATATCACTCACAGATACCTCATGCCAGAATACACCCACAAAATTGGTAAGATCATTTTATATATAAAAATTATATTTTTGATGTATTTTAAAACATTATGCCATTTCTAGCCCTCGTCAAATTGTTACAGTATGATATATAAAAAAGCTATCTATCTCTCTATCTATTGTCAGACTTCCTAAACCCTGAGGGGGTGGCCACTAAATAATATCTTCCCTCCACTTCTGCTTTCTTATTAACATAGGACCAGATAATTAGTTACTGATACTTGTCATACATTAACTTTCAGTTCCAGTTTTACGAAGGCTTCTGTACATTAGGCTGTAGGCAATCTTCTAATCTTGTTCTTTGGCAATCTTGGTAATGTTGAACAGAGGTTGAGCAGCGTACCAGCCCCTTGGAGACAGTACTGAAGGAAAGTTCTGAGACGGAATCAGCTATGGCAGTCATGATAGAGCGACTGAATGTGTCCGAGCGTATTATCCACATGAGTCGGGCCTGTGTGGTGTCACCGGGCCGGGAGCAGCGCGGGGAGGTTCTTGTTAGTCTCACTGCCATGTACTTTGTTGGAGAGCAGCTCACTATGGATATGAACCAGGTAATGTCACACTTTGATCCAACATGTAAATTACCATTGATATGAACCAGTTAATAGTACACTTAATTTTTGATACCATTGCCAAAGATCACAGAAATGTTGACCCTAAAAAAATTTGACTATAAAAGCTCTTGTTTGATACCCTCTAAATAACAATGTGTGATTAATATTATTTGTGGTATTGGGCAGAGCGGGAGCCGGAACGAGGTAGTTTCTGTGACGTGGCCGCTGGACACGGTGCGCGAAGTTCACCTGCGTCGCTACCAACTACAGGACCGAGCGTTAGAACTCTTCCTCACCGGTGGACACTCGGTTCTGCTTTCCTTCATGGACACTCACCATCGCAACCAGGTCAAGGCTCTTTCATCTTATAAAGTCACCATTGCATTAAGGAGGGTCACCTGCTTTATTTTATTTTCCTCTCCTTTTCTCTCTTTCTCTGGCTTGTATCCATTCGGCCCCATTCAGCCAACTGTTTTAAGACGTTTATCCCTATCCAGGTGTCGAATTCTTCCCCAGCATTGTATGGAGAAATCCGCTTTCGCCGGAGAAATTTTTCTATCGAAAAAGGTACAAATTTATCTTGCTGTCAAAACAAAAATACGTATATGCTGGCTCGCTACCGCGCGCCAGGAAAATATTGACACCTGGATGGGGGTAAGCGTCTTAAAACAGTAGGCTGAATGGAGCCGATTGGATACAAGCCAAAGAGATAGGTCAAGGCTCTTCCACATAGCGATTTTGATTAGTTATTTTGCCTTTATATTGTCTTTGTCCAAATTTTGGTTTGTTTAGTTTGCAAGTTTTACATTTTAATTAACCCTTTCACGCATAAGACGCAATTTTGAGCCTATTGGGGATACTTTAAAGCCTTTGTTACCATCAGGGGTATTTAGAAACCTTTAGTTTAGTTACTTCAACCTCTGCAGTTGTCTTTGAGTTAGCTGTGGGCAGAAAACTAATTTTGGAGAGGTAATTATAAGAGTGAGAGAACTCTATTTCTTATTGCTAATCTGGCAACCTCTGCGTCATAAATGCGTGAAAGGGTTAAAGTCACCATTGCATTAAAGTTGCCATCTGCTCAGGAATGTATTACTGTTACTGTGCTACATACTCTTTCATTTTGATCTTTTCATACAAGATATATTGTTGTTAAAACCCTTCGACCCCGGGTGGTACACGTGTGTACCATTTTTTTTTGGCCCGAGGAACCCGGGTGGTACAACACTGTACCATTGCTTGCGTGAGTGCTTTTCGAATGGCGCGCGTACAAATTTTGCTCCGTGGTCACCAGGCGGCGCTACCAGACAGCATGTACGCCAGTCTCTACCCTGCCGCCAACATGGATACTAGCCCAAAAAGTGATTCCCTTGTGTCCGATTCCACACTCCCTTCGACGCCTGCCCATGTTCGTCGCGCCCTAACGCGAATGCACGCACAAGATGCGTTGACTCCCGGAGGTATTGAAATAGCTTTGAGGAGTTATGAACGTGGTGAAGGCAAAAAAAGTGGTGATGACTTGGGCAGTGATAGCTCCGAGTCTTACGAGTCTCACTATAGTGAGGATTTTGACGATATAGAAGAAATCCGTGAAAGAGACGCGCTTTTTATTGGATTTGAGCATGACGATGAAAGTGATGATAGTACTGAACGTGACATAGTTGTGCAAGGTGATGAGAGTCTAGTGAGAGTGAGCGAATGGGACAGCACTAGGTCGACTGCCAAGTTTAGGTTGAGTGACACGACACCTAGCCCTTCGCCAGCTAAATCCCCATTCAAGATACGTTTCTATAAGAAACAAGTGCTCAAAAAGGCGGCCGCGGCAGCCAGGAAAGAGGCCCTAAAAGTTGGTGAGGGAGCAGTGCGTGAGGGTGCCAGTGAGGCTGCGCGTGAGGCCGAGGTTGACCCGCCATTGTCTTCCTTATCTACCCACGCCACCCAAGTTGCCCCAGGCTCCCGCCATTCTTCCCCACCACCACCAGCACTGCCTAGGGTTGAGGAACCCCCACTTTCGTCCTATTTACCCCCTATTTCCCCCGAGAGGAGACATAGTACTAAAGAAAAGGGAAAAGGGAGAAAATATGTCAAAAAAGGAGCTACAAGTAGGCGCTCTTTGTTCGAGGCTCCCGCGGCTTCCACCCCTGCGGCTTCCACCCCTGCCGCTCCCAGCCATACGCCCCCGCAAGTTTCCCCAGGGTCCACCCCACCTCTCCAGCCTACAACAGAGGTTCCTGATGATGTGTTTGACCTCGCATCCATACCTGCACCTACAGACACTGAACCAGTGCTGTCTAAGACTCGTCGTAGGCCAAGGAGCCCCGAACCTCTGTATGAAGATGACAGAGCCTCATCTCCCCCTCCTTCCCCACCTCGCCGACCTACACGCCGCCCACGCATCATTCGTTCCCCGCAAGAATATGAGGGGGGCTCTGAAGATGAAGGGCACCTCACAGACGACTCTGGCCATGATTACCTGGGTCCACCGTCAGGGCAAGATGACGGCTCTGACGACAACGACGATGACGAATTTATGGACATCGACGACCCTCAACCCAGACGCTTTGCCCAGGGCCGTCGTGCTCCTGGCCGCCCTGGCCGCCTGGCTGGCCGCCGGGCTGGGCCTGGGCGCCGTCGCGCTCCTGGCCGCCCTAGGGTTCGCGCCGCCAAAGTTCGTGGGCGTGCTGCCCCCGCTGTAGCTCCTCGTCAGCGTCGCCAGAAGGACGGATTTTATGTTTTCAACTGGCAGGATGTGGCTGCTGATCAAGTCATTGACCCTGATGTAACCCCTTTTGATGAGGTACAGGATGCTCCAGGAGTTACCCCAAGTTTTCCTGCAGGCCCCAATGCTCGACCACATGAGCTTTTTGAGGCTTTTTTTGATAAGGAGGTTACTGACTTTGTCATAAAAGAGACAAATAAGCATTACCAAATCCAGGTTAACTTTTTTGGCAAGGTGACCAAGGGCCACATGAAGCGGTGGACCCCAGTGACTCATCCCGAGTTCATGGTGTTCCTGGCAATCACCATGCTAATGCCTCATGTGAAGAAGCACAGGTTGGCTGACTATTGGATCACCAAAGATCTAATATCCACCCCTGCCTTCGGGAAATACATCTCTCGGGACCGGTACCTCGACATCCTCGGAGCGCTCCATCTTGTCACCAACACCGACATGCATCTCCCTGACAAACTGTGGAAAATTAGGACGTTGTACGAGATGATGAGAGAACGTTTCACGTCCTACTTCATGCCCTTCTGCAACGTCTGTATTGACGAGTCTCTTGTGCTGTTCCGGGGAAAGCTGAGCTTCAGGCAGTACATCCCCTCAAAGAGACATCGCTTTGGTATAAAGTTCTTTGTGCTGTGCGATTGCAAAACTGGCTATGTCCTGGACTTCCTGGTCTACAGCGGGAAGGAAGGGGACGTGGCAATAGACCCCCTCATTGGCTTTGGCGGAGCAGTGGTTCAAGCCATGATGAACCGGTACTTCGAAAAGAATCACGTCCTCTACACGGACAACTACTACACGTCCCCCACTCTCTCAAAGTACCTCCATGAGCGCCAGACGGGGACTGTAGGCACAGTTAGAGCAAAAAGGAAGGGCATGCCAAGTTTCCCTCCTAAAACAAAGAAAGGCGATGTCTTCAAGAAGAAGTCGGGACCCATTCTGGCTATCCACTGGCACGACCAGCGGAAGGTCAACATCCTGAGCACCGTCCACAAGGGGGAAATGGTTGAGACTGGCAAGGTGGATCGCCGCACCAAAGTCAGGGTGACCAAGCCCGATGCTGTCCTGGACTACAACATAAATATGAGGCTGGTGGACAAGTCCGACATGCAGATAGGCTTCATCGACTGTCTGCGTACCTCGTGCAGATGGTACAAAAAGTTCTTTCTGCACATGGTGGACATGTCAATGCTGAATGCCTATAATATCTACAGGCTTCGGAATCCGCGCACACCCAGGAAGTTCAGTAGCCTGCGGAGGTTCCAAAAACAGGTGTTGGTGGAGCTCCTGGACAGGTATGCTATGCCACAGAGGGCAGTGGTACAACCTGGGCGCCCCGTTCAGGACCGCATGCAGTGTGCACAGTATCTAAATGTGCACAAGCTCGGTTACCTGCCTCTGGAACGAGATGGAGTCACCATTAGCAGAAGGCGGTGCCATGTCTGCTGGAACAGCCAGGTGAGGCCGAGGAAGCAGAAAAAGACCAATATGCAGTGTGTGGAGTGCCAGCTGTCACTATGTCCTATACCGTGCTATGGTGAATACCACACCAAGCAGGAGTACTAACTAATAATCATAGTGAAAGTACCAAAGACTGACAATATGTATGTATATAGGCAACAAGTGGAAATAAAACAATGTACAGGTGTATTGTGATAAAAAAGTCATGTATTATGAAAACATATATAAATAAGTGGAAAAAGACACAATAAATTGTATATAAAACGTTTACAAAGCATATAACTAAGTGAAAGTGACACATGACAATATTAGATGGCCAAAGTATAATAAACACCTGTGATAACGAATAATCAGTGCCTAATATAACAATAACCTACCTCAATTACTAATAAAATTTACCGTATCAAGTGAAAATGAGCATTATCAGTGAAAGTGACACTCTCTCAAGCATATTTACCAAAGTGAAAGTGACACACAAACTAATATTAGATGGCCAAAGTATAATAAACACCTGTGATAACGAATAATCAGTGCCTAATATAACAATAACCTACCTCAATTACTAATAAAATGTACCGTATCAAGTGAAAATGAGCATTATCAGTGACAGTGACACTCTCTAAAGCATATTTGTCAAAGTGAAAGTGACACAAGACCTAAGATTTGATGGCCAAAGTATAATAAACACCTGTGATAACGAATAATCAGTGCCTAATATAACAATAACCTACCTCAATTACTCATAAAAACTACGGTATCGAGTGAAAATGTGAAATATTAGTGAAAATGATAGCCTAATACACATATTTTATATAATTGGACTCCAAATAACTATAATAACATCACTATCAATACATAAAATCGCCTCCGGGAGGTAAAAAGTTTGGCGCGACGAGCCGCGGCCTGGGCCAAGGCGACGCATCCGAACGCGGGATGATTTTCACGCATAAAAATCACTCCACTTCCCGCGCTCACCATTATGCAATCACTTGGGCTAGAGACCTCTACTCAACGGCATTCTACACATGAAGGTTTGTGCTACATTTTTCTGTTTTTTTTATAACTTTGTGTAATGTATTTCAGGAGTAACATGTGAGTGAACTTGTACCAAAATTCCTGAAAACCCCCGGACACAGAGTACAGTTACGATATTCCCTAGCCGGGGTCGGAGGGTTAAGATATCTCTCGCTCCGTTTCTCATAAATCGTAATGCTAATATTGTGTGTGTGATGTTATTGCAGGTGATTGGAGTACTGAGTATGTCGGAGATGCCAAGTTTATCCAGTAAGGCATCGCTACCCGAGGTGACGCAACAGTGGCGCGATGGTTAGTACTCGCACTTTATCTATTTAGCATTTTAGTTATACAGTATATCTATTCTATATTTTATTTTTTCCACCAACCAACTTCACTTCTGAACTCAATTAATGAAATCAACAAATACATAATATTTTTTCCACCAACCAACTTCACCTCTAAACTCAATTAACCCGGGAACTGCGGGGAGACTCTTAAGAGTCCCCCGGCGGACTGCGGGAAGACTCTTAAGAGTAAGGGGGGAAAAAAAATCCATTTAAAACACCCCAAAAAAAAATTGTTTTGTTTTTATTTTTTTATTATATTTTTTGCCCCTGGGCCATGCCAAATATCACTCCTCCACCTCCCCTCCTTCCCCACTTTCCTCCCCTCCTTCAGTTATCACCTATTTTCCCTGTTATTCCCTTATTCTCTGGTCTATTTTCGTGCTAACATTAGCGAGTTGGTAGCAGGGCGTTGTCATCACTGTTACCAAGCGTGGGAAAGAGCGAGAGAGAGACTATTGCGTAACAGTGTCTCTCCAGACAAGGGGAGGTGAGGAGGGGAGGAGGGTTGCCTCAGCCATACATTATGTAACTCCCGGCCTGTATCGCCGATTTTGACCATCCAAACGCTGTTTCCACTTGTTTTATTGATGTAACAGGTTAATACCTTTATAATCAACCTATAATAGGCACATATGGATAAGTATTAATGCTATTTATGGTAAAATAACTATGTTAGTGATGGGAACAGCTCAAATACGTCAGCACAGGAGTACAAAGGAAATCAAGCAACAACAGATCTAATGACCCTTCTAGGTTGCTTGTCCTCCAAAACACTGAGGATCAAGTGTCCAAACAGTGGTTTAGAGTGGGTAAGGGAACATTGGAAAGGGAATTACTGCCCTGGAACTAATGTCCGTGGCAGGATTAGGAAGTTAGTAGGGGACAGATGGGTTAGTAACTGAGGGGGGGATAAAATAAAGTTATTCATTTACAAACGCAGTCAGTCGCGGGTTTGAAGCGAGATATTTGTCTAGGCGGAGTTTAAATGAATCAACGGTGATGCAGTCTATAACGTTTCGGGGAAGCCCATTCCGCAAGTTGACAACTCGATTGAAGAAGAAATTCTTAGATTTGTGTGAGTTAAAAGATTTACCAATAATTTTGCAACCGTTTCCCCGCGTGTAATTAGATTGGTCGATAGTGAAGTACTTACTACAGTTCATATTGTCGATGCCTTTGATGATTTTGAACACTTGAATTAAGTCACCTCTTAATCTGCGCTGGGTTAAAGGAAATAGATTTAATTCTCTAAGACGCTCTTCGTATGGTTTGTTCTTTAGGCTAGGTATCATTTTGGTAACTCTACGTTGAACTCGTTCTAGCTTGTTTATATCTTTTTGGTAATAAGGGCACCAGGATTGAACGCAGTATTCCAGAAGAGGGCGGACTAAGGAATTGTAAAGGGTTAGGATAACTTCTTTGGATTTATGCTCAAATGACCTGCCTATAAAGCCAATTATTTTGTTTGCCTTCTTAACAACTTCTGAACATTGTTGACTCGGTTTTAGGTTACTCGATATTGTTACTCCCAGATCGGTTTCTCTGTTTACATTCTTAAGCTGAGTGCCATTCATCGAATAGTTTGCTTTCTCATTTAGGTATCCGATATGTAGTACTTTACATTTATCCGCATTGAAACTCATTTGCCAAATTTGGGCCCAACATGACAATTTATCTAGATTGTGTTGCATATCGTCAACTTGTTCTTTTGAGAGTACGCTATTTGCAATTTTTGTATCGTCAGCAAATTTTGAGATTGTACAGGTGAGGCCCTCATCTATGTCGTTGATGTAAATTAGAAAGAGAATTGGTCCTAGTACCGATCCCTGGGGTACCCCGCTACTTACATTGGTCCATTTAGATGCCTTACCGTTTATGACTACTCTTTGCTTTCTGTCGCTGAGCCAATTTTCTATCCATTTCAACACACCGTCTTGTATTCCATGCGCTTTTAGTTTTAGCAGTAAATGTTTGTGGGGAACTTTGTCAAAGGCCTTTTGAAAATCAAGGTATATAATATCTACAGCTTTACTCTCATCGTAGAGGTTGAGAATATCGTGGAAGAAGTCTAAGAGGTTTGTTAAACAGGAACGTTTTTTACGAAAGCCGTGTTGAGTATCTATAAGTATGTTATTTTCCTCTAAGTGATTTACGAGTCTGTCTCGTATGACCGTTTCTAGCATTTTACATACAACTGAGGTTAAGCTAATTGGACGATAGTTACTGGGTAGGGATTTGCTGCCTTTTTTGAATATCGGTGTTACGTTGGCTAGCTTCCACTGATCAGGCATAGTTCCAGACTGCAAGGATTTATTGAATAGTAATGTCAGTGGTTTGGAGAGCTCATCCTTAGCTTCCTTCAGAACTCTAGGCGAGATTGTATCAGGTCCAGGCGTTTTATTTACCTTGAGTTTATCTAAACAATTCAATACTTCTCTCTCTGTAACGGTGATATTGCTTAGAACATCTGAATTATCAATCTGAATCGGCGATGGTGTAGGGATATCACTGAGGTCTTCTGTTGTAAAAACTGATGCAAAGAAGGTATTGAGGGCATTACTCATTTGTACTTCGTCTTTGGTGTATTCTCCATTTTCATCGACTAACGGTCCAACAGTTGAAGTAACTACTTTTTTCTTTCTGATATAACTATAGAATTCTTTCGGGTTTGTTTTACTTTGATTCGCAATATGTAACTCTAAGGTCTTTTTACTTTGCTTAATTAACTTTTTGGCTTTGCGTCGTAGCTCTACAAATTTCACCCGTTCTTCGTCATTTTGTGAGGATTTTAATCTATCATAAGCAAATTTTTTAGCAAGCAGGCAGTTTGAAATATCTTTATTCCACCATTTGGGCTTATTATTATGGCCTGGACGCCGTATTTTCGATGGTATGCAGTCTTGCACTGCTTTTAGGTAAGTGGTTTCGAATAACTTCCAAGATGTATTTATGTCATTATTGTTAATTAAAAAGCTCCAGTCAGTTTCTTTAAACATAGCTCTATGTGCGTTGTTATACAGTATGTGCGATTAGTTTGCTTGGGAAACAGATTAACTTGCTCATGTAGTAATGTACACCCTATGTGGTGGATTGTGTTCTTTTATTTAATAATTTTCATTTTAGTAAGCGTTGTTTCCACATAGCGATTTTGATAATTTAATTTGACTTTATATTGTCCTTGTCCCAATTTTGGTTTGTTTAGTTTGCAAGTTTTACATTTTAATTTATGGAAGTTTGCTTTCTTGAAATTAGGGACTTTTTCTATGCTACTATTTGGTTCGTTACTAGTAAACTTTAAAGTGAAAGTTATCGTACGATGGTCGCTGTTACTGAATTCATCACCAACATTCAAATTCTCTATTAATTCTTCTTTTGTTGCAAGTACAATGTCAAGAACGTTATTACCACGGGTCGGCGTTCGAACAAATTGATAAAGCGAACTCTCTTGCAAGTTCGTATACAAGTCATGTCCGGAGTGTGAAGTAAGAGTATCGCCCCACTTGGTCACAGGTAAATTAAAGTCGCCAAAAATTACGGTATCTTGTGAGTTACTTACATCTGCAATTTGTTCATAAATTTCTCGGTCAGTTTGCACTGATTGAGCTGGAGGTCTGTATATTAATCTATTGCCTGACGCCGTGATCCCCGAAGGGGTGACCACGAACGAACCGCCCCCATGCACCTCTGTCCCCAGTCAGTCGACGCCCCTCCCCCCAACCAGCACCGCCTTCGTTCATGTAGTTCCTCACTCCATCCTTCCACCTCATATTCGGTCTACCTCTCCCCCTCTGTCCCTCTACCTCGCTCTCGTACACCCTCTTAGTCATTCTCTCGCTTTCCATACGTTCCATATGGCCGAACCATCTCAAGTTGTTCCTTTTCACACTTTCCAGCACATCTACCTCCACACCACACCTCCTCCTTACTTCCTCATTAGTCTGTCTATCCCTCCATGTAACTCCGCACGCACTCCTTAAGTAATTCATTTCCACTGCTCTCACTCTTGGTCTGAGTCTCTCAACCAACGTCCATGCTTCGCTTCCGTAAGTCAGTGTCGGGATTACCACACTGTCATGCAAGGACTTCTTCACTTCCATACTGATTATATTACTGATTATCCATTGCTGATTGTATATTAATGCAAGTATTATTTTTGTACCTTTTTTATTCTTTATTAGCACAAAAGATGCGTCGACGTTCACAATTTGAGGTTTTGACAAGAGGGTAGGGTTAAGACTTTCTTTGATATAAAGTAAAACGCCACCTCCATTTCGATTTATTCGGCTTTTCTCAAACATTACATAACCGGGAAGTGAATACTCTGCTAAAAAGTCTCTATCTTCTGTATTGAGCCAAGATTCTGTTATGCCAATCACATCATAATTTTCTGTAAACACTAGTTCCTCTAAATCTGAAAATTTATTGCGTATGCTACGAGCGTTTGCATAGAAAACCTTTAAATTTGTTATTTTAGAACTCACGGAACGCTCTTTAATAATATTTTTGGTTCTTGTCGGATCTACATTTATGTTCATGGCTGTCCTCGGTCCTCGCTGTCTTCGGTCCTTATCGCTGGTGGTCCTCGGTTGCCTCTGTTTTTTTCTTGGCGTTGGATGATTTATGTCACTGCTGCTTCTTCTCTGATGGCGTTTTTTGATCCATGGCTGCGGACTGCTTCGTGTAGGAGACGACCCATGCGTGCTGAACCCACAGGGTTTAGATGAGTGCCATCCTTGCGGAACAGAGTAGGCTGGTTGTAGAAGTTGTCCCAGAGGTTGATGAATTCAACTTCTTCCCTCAGACACAAATATTTTAGTCGGCTATTTGTGCTGAAGGCCTTGTCGTAGAATTTATCAGGTGCGTCGATCTTGGGGAGAATGCCTGAGATGATGATATTCCTTGACTTGTTTTTGTAGTGCTGGATCATCTTGCGATATTTCTCCATCAACTCTTCGGATCTGGTGCGCATGACGTCATTTGAACCAGCATGGATGACAAAAAGGGTATTTTCATTTGCATCCTTTGTGGTATCTTCGAAGGCATCCACAATGTCGTCCAGTCCAGCTCCTGGGATGCAAAATCTTTTTCGTTGATTTGGGACTCTGTCGCAGAACTCTTCGACCTGTCCTCGTAGGATGGAATCCCCAACGAGCCTGGTCTCTTCTGGTTCGTCTTCCATCTCTACCAATATCTCAAATCTGTTTGACATTGTGACTGGTAGATGAGACCTTTTCTGCGTTGGCCGTGCACCGTTCCTCACTGGTGTAAATCCGGAAACCTGTGGTGGCGGGACTCTACGTACAGGTCGGGGAGAGGAGTGGTTAGAACGGGGGCGAGGGGTTGGTACTGTTCGTGCTAGCAGGCTTCTTACACGAGGAGTGGGGGAGAGACTAAGGTGAACAGGGCGGCTGTCCTGGTTTGATGTCGTGATGTCGTGATGTGTCGTGTCGTGATGTTTGAGTGTGGTGTCTCATACCCCCCATGCGCACTTCTTAGGTTAATGAAATCAACAAATACATGTGGCACTCCAAGGACTCGAACCTAGGATACTCGCATCAAAATTCTGCGCACTTATGCATTACACTATCAAGACAGGCCCAATCCCCACTTTTCCTGTTTTTTTTTTTTTTTTCCCTCCTTTCCTTTTTTTTATCTTTTTTTGGGGGGGTGGCCGACTCAAGACAGAGCCAGAATAGGGACAACACAACAGAACACAATGAACACTCAAAAACAAAATACAAATTCACCCGCATCTAGGTCATTTTAGTGAGGCAACTTATTTATACTGTAGTTTTTGTTAAGGGAGCCCACCTCGCTTTTTTTCTCTTTCTCTCCCCCTCTCTTTGGCTTGTATCCATTCGGCCCCATTCAGCCTACTGTTTTAAGATGTTTACCCCCATCCAGGTGTCAATATTTTCCTGGAGAGGGGTAGCGAGCCAGCATATATATATTTTGGTTTTGACATAAAGCTAAATTTGTAAATTTTTCAGTAGAAAAATTTATCCGGCGAAGCCGGATTACTCCCTACAATGCTGGCTCGCTATTGCTTGCCAGGAAGAACTTTACACCTTGGATGGGGATAAACGTCTTAAAATAGTTGACTGAATGGGGCCGAATGGATACAAGCCAGGGAAAGAGAGAAAAGGAGAGAAAGATAAAAAAAAATGCCAGTGACCCCTCTAAAACCGCTTGATTGCAAAGTCTGTTCAAGCTATATTGTTTGAAATAGAAAAAGAAATTATCATGCTTTAGAACTTTTAACCCTTCCTGCCCGGGCAGCCTTTCTAAATGACAGCGCTCGTCTCCGGGTGATCTGGGTAAAACACAATGCATGTAAACATTTTGCCTTTATATTGTCTTTGTCCCAGTTTTGGTTTGTTTACTTAGCAAGTTTAACATTTTAATGTTTATTATCTCTACCCTCAGGCCACATAACCAATTTTGACTACCTGACGCAGCTGAACAATTTATTACATACTCATTACTATTTTATTTTGTATCCTCACACAATGTTTATTATCTCTCCCCTCAGGCCACATAACCAACTTTGACTACCTGACGCAGCTGAACAAACTGGCTGGTCGTTCTTTCAATGACCTAATGCAGTACCCGGTGTTCCCGTTCATCCTGTCCAACTACACCTCCGACATCCTTAGCCTCCACGACCCGACCAATTTCAGGTAACGGCGGATTCACAATAAGTACTTTTTCCGCAACTCTGATCTGGGTATTTAACCCCTACAGTACCAGGGACGTCTTTTTCATCATATTCTGGCAACTATTAAGCGATTCTGTTCAGCTTAGGAAAGACCTCTAGCAATTATATGGCTTCAACCTATCTCATCCTACCGTTTTAACTACCACAGATCCTTCCTAAGCTGCATAATATCGTCTAAATATAGCTTGAATGAAATTTAACAAACGTCGCTGGTACTCAAAGGATTAAGTTAGATCTGTTGCTATTGAATGACCTTGGTGATCCCCGGTCTCTGGGTCTTCTCCTGGGTGACCTAGATGTGTGTGAATTTGGGTTTTGTTTTTGTGTGTTTGTAGTTTTTCTTTTGTGTACGAGTACCAATGGAGACGCATTGCCCAAAGGAGACGCACTTGAAACAAAAAAACTTGCACAGGCATAGGATGAGTAGATAGATGCATGAATGGTGGGCCAAAATATTCTTTAACTATCACCTAAAATGCTCACATAGTACCAGCTTATTATTTTCATATGTTATTGTGTGAGATGAGATGAACTTTAAAAATGTCATGTTTTCGCAAATTCCTTACAAAAACCTAAGGATTTTTTTTTTTTTTAAAGCTAAATTTCTTACAGTTCCCTAATTTGAATCTCGTTTCTATTACTGCAGGTTGATAGTGCATGAGTTGAAGTATAACACTGCATGATCAAAAGGATTTTACTTGCACGGCTGAAGGGGGTTGAGGGTGCGTCCCCATATGACCAGCAAAAAACCCAAAGTCCAATGGAGACGCATTTTTTCAAATTGATGCCAGAAGGTCGTACACCACACTGGTAACATAGCATACTCTCCTCTATGTCTGGTATAAATAAGGTTGAGTTTCCTTCATCATTGACGAAGCTGCCTTAAGTAGAACTCAGTGCCCTATAGAGACGCATTTATAGAGACGCACGCGTCTGCTTAGGGCAGCCGCGTTGCGTCTCTTTAGGTCCTTGTAAATATGTGTTTATTTTGTTAACATTATTAAACATAATAACCTTTTATTTTATCCAGGGTGAAGGAAACTCGACCCTAATTACACCATACATATTGGGGAGAATGGCTTTCTACCAGTGAGGTATGGCAACAGTTTGAAAAATGCGTCTCTATAGGACCTCCAGAATTTTTTGCTGGCCCAAAGGAGACGTACCCCTTTTACCCCCTCAGCAATTCAAAATCACATTAAGCATGTTCTTGCCACACAGTTAAATGTTTGTGTGGGCCCTGTCAGCCTAGTGATGAAAAAATAGACTATATTTCCAGGCCCTCCACCCATTTCCTATCCCTATTTTCCCCAAATATGCCCGGGTTGGCGACTGGTGCTTGATTTAAACCTCGTATTAGCATGCATGTTACATATATACCTTCCCTGCATCCTCTAAACTGTTTTGTTATTGGCCTACAATGAGCAATTAGTATGTTTAGTAATATTTTATGTCTCTCTAATAATATATATTATAAGGCCTATGTCAGTCCGTTTTATTGCTTTAGCATTGTCAACTTACGACCAAAAGTACCATGCTTTGTTTCTGGTACCCATGAGGTAAGTACTTATATCATTTTATGTGTGTTTTTGTGTTTTAAACATACCTGCGTCTCCTTAGGACCAGGGGCGTCCCCTTAGGATTTTGCTGCCCTAAGGGGACGCATCTCTTATTTATCTTCTCTCTCCTACACAATATGATATAAAGTAAAAATGTTAGTGCCTGGTGAAAATATAAGCTTTTTGCTATTTATCCCCCTTACCCACAATTTCCTATCTCTTATAGGCAAGCGGAAACAACTCGTAAAAAAAAAAAAGTATGTAAAAATGCGTCTGCATTGGTACTCGTACCCTATGTTATCCCTGTTCGGGCTCTGTCTCGAGTCGGCCACCCCCAGATAAAAAAAATAATAAAAATAAAATAAAATGGGGAATGGGCTTCAGTAAATAGATAGATAGATAGATAGATATACTTGTTCAGGCTTTGAAGCATTCAATGGCTAACCTTTGGCTTGGCTCGGCTCAGAGCTAAAGTAGGAACGAACTGAAAGAAATACTTAGTAGCCAACATGTTGATGGAATATATTGAAATGTGTAATCTATTATTTATTAATTTCACCACACCCCCAAACACCTCCAATGAAATTAATGAAAGCATATATGTGATTCACCGGGATTTGAACCTGGGTTATCACACACCGATTTTTAGAATGAGAGAATAATATGTGCATGTTTCAGGAACCTGAGGAAGCCGATAGCAGTCCAGCAGCCCCACAAGGAGAGCCACTACATCAATAATTATGAGGTATGTACTGAGGGTCATTTAGGGATAGATGCATTAGTGTTTTATCAATTATTGAAACAGATTAAGTTGCTCATGTAGTAATGTACACCCTATGTGGTGGATTGTGTTCTTTTATTTCATAAATTTTATTTTAGTAAGCGTTGTTTCCACATAGCGATTTTGATAAGTTAATTTGACTTTATATTGTCTTTGTCCCAGTTTTTGTTTGTTTAGTTTGCAAGTTTTACATTTGAACTCAGATAACGGGCCAGCTGAGCCAGGACGCAAATGACGGTCCCTACCACTACGGCTCCCACTACAGTAACTCCGGCATCGTACTGCACTTCTTGGTCCGACTCCCACCGTTCACACAACTCTTCCTCAGATACCAGGGTTAGTCACAATGTATAATAAGAGCATGTAAACCAGATAGTTAAAAGTTGTTACTTGCACATCAGAAATCTCTATTTGGTGAAGCCGTTTATAACCAGACGTTGCCTCCTGACGTTGGTTCACTCATTGGTCTTCTCTCGTGTTGATTATTGCAATGCCCTGTTGGTGGGTCTTCCAAATTATATTTTGAAGAAAGTTCAGTCTGTTCTTAACAGGGCCGCAAGACTAATTTTTGGTGTTCCACCTAGAACTCCTACTACATCTCTTCACATAGAACTGCACTGGCTGCCAGTAAGAGCAAGAATAGAATTTAAGTTGTGTTTGGTGACTTTTAAGGTTCTCAAATTTGGTGAGCCTAGTTACCTTGCGGAGCTGCTCAGGCGCCCACCGGCACACCATGGTGTAGTTGTGCGTCATGACAATGACCCTTTTCGTCTTGATGAACCAAGGGCTTTCCAGCAGTCTTCTTTCTTTGAGAGGTCATTCTCCTACATGGCTCCGAGGTTGTATAACAGGTTGCCGCTGTCCATGAGACAACTGAGTTCTGTTGAATGCTTCAAGAGACAACTTAAGACTTTTCTCTTTGAGAGAAGCTATGATCTTGAGAGAGGTGTCATGACAGATGGCTATAGAGTTTAGGCTATTTTGCCACTGCTAGTGATTGTTAAATGTGTGTTGTATATAAGCCTTCTTTTGATGCATTGATTTTGTTCTTTTTTCTTTCTCTTTCCGAGCGCTAGTGAATTCTTCGGAAAAATTGGCGCTTATGAGAAATAAGTAACATGCTTATTATTATTATAATTATGTATACTTTAGTCAACATCTTTGACTTGTTCCATTTATATAGTATACCCGGTCCCCTGAGAACATGGATATTAGCCGTGATCGTGTATTCAACCTTTAACCCTTTAAGTACCAGTGACGTGTGTTATATTTTATTCTAGCTATATTTAGACGATATTATGCAGCTTAAGAATGATCTGTGGTAGTTTAAAAGGGTTGGTTGAGATAGTTTGAACCCTTATTATTGCTAGAGGTCCTTCCTAAGCTGAATACAATCGTCTAATAGTTGCCAGAATATGATGAAAGGGACGTCCCTGGTACTGTACGTGTTAACTGTGATGGTGGTGTAATGGTCTAGATGCCTATGTTCTGGGTGTGGTGTCCCGAGTTGGAATCCCGGAGGACCATATGCTTTCATTAGTTTATTCAAGTGCATTGGGGTTTGTAATTGATGATTAATGTTAACCCTTTCAAGCTCCAATACGCGTTTTTGTTCAGTTTTTTGGCTACTATTAGACAAATTTATTCAGATTAGTAACGGTATACGGAAGTCAAAGGGTTGATTGAGATAGTATTTACCTTTTTAATACCCACAGATCCTTCCTAAGTTGCATAAAATCGTCTAATGATAGCCAAAATAAACTGCTAAAACGCGTCAGAGCTTCAAGGGTTTAAGAATGAGGGGTTACTTACAGAACTCTTATAATGTCCTTATGATAAACTACTACTAAACTATTTTATGGTACTGTACAGTATATTTATTTATGTTTTGCAATGCTGTAGTCTATTCCTATTTTTGTTAGGTAACGTCTGACATCACAAACTATCAAATTATATCAATCAGTTTTCAGTCACCCATAGTCATTTTTTTCTTCTGAACTACATTATATGGTATAGATTGTGTTCTTTTATTTCAAATTTGATTTTATTAAGCGTTATTTCCACATAGCGATTTTGATTAGTTCCGTTGCGTTTATCTTGTGTCGTCCCAGTTTTGGTTTGTTTATTTTGCAAGTTTTACATTATAATAGCATTTAATATAATACTAACGTCATTTTCATTTTTTTGACGAACAGATGGGAATTTTGACATCCCCGACCGGACGTTCCACGCGCTGCAGACCACTTGGCGGCTGGCTTCTTGTGACTCGACCACAGACTTCAAGGAACTCATACCAGAGTTCTTTTTTCTTCCAGAGATATTCCTCAACTCAGAAGGTAGGTGGAGGGAGAGAGAGAGAGTTTTGGGGAGCTCAGTGGTCTGGTTAATCCTCCTGGCCCGGGCAGCATGTTAAAATGACACCGCGGCAGATGGGCAGGAACCCGGGTGTCCTGTTAAAATCTGTAAGCTTGAAAGCCTATTCAGCTGGTCTGAACGCCGTGCGTCCGACGCATGTAAACAAAGCCGATTGTTGCGTCACCGCACCTCCGAAAACAATAAGGAGACGTCGGATCAATGTTATTGTTGTGACGTCAGACGAAATTAGTGTCTGAAAAGCTCCGATATTGTCAACATCGCGGAAAAATTCGCTCCACTGAAATCGTCATCACAACTGAACCAGTTGACTTACAGAGCTCTACTCAACGCCAGTCTACAGATTGAAAACCGTACTAAATTTATAGATGCGTGGGAAATATCTAGCAGTTAAAATAAACACAAATACGGTAGCCTAGGCCTAGACGTTTTTCGGCCAGATTGCCCGGGTACCCCGCACTGTCATTAGGAGGGCTAGCCCGGGCCAGGAGGGTTAAACTTCTCACAATAAAAAAAAAAAAGAAAAAAAGGAGAGAGAGCATTAGAGTGAGAGTGAGTGGATACAGTAGAAAAGAGTGAGCAAGAGAAAATGGAGATGGTGGGAAGAGAGAGAAGGGAGAGCGAGTTCTTAACCTCTCAGCTGCGCAGCCCCTGTAGTATACACCATACCCCTGTGCGTAGGTATTTAGATGCATTCCTCACTAAAATCGTTAATTTACCATAAATACATTGTTCTAGCTATATTTAGACGATTTTGTGCTGTTTGAGAAGGATATGTGGTAGTAAAAAGGGTTGTTGTTGTTGTTCCCCAAGCTG
Source organism: Lithodes maja (assembly GCA_037953745.1). Lineage (NCBI taxonomy): Eukaryota > Metazoa > Arthropoda > Malacostraca > Decapoda > Lithodidae > Lithodes > Lithodes maja. The sequence continues at coordinate 52,300 of JBAKBP010004127.1, read as the reverse complement.
CCTGGCCGAACAGCCCCAAGGCCCCGAGCAATTCCAAGGCCACAACCGAGCGCCCCCACAGAACCCTCCCTGCCGACCACAATAAAGCCTGGGTGACCGAAGCCACTCCATGGCGGGGAGCTGAGGAGGGTGCGGAAACGCCCGGGAAACCAAAGCCCCACCCAGGGCCCTGTGCCCCTCAGCAATTATGAAGAGAAAGTTGAGGGGCAAGGGAAAAATGTGACGCTTTGGCTTCCAATCTTGGTAGATTGGGAGGTCAATCCACGGAAAAGACGCCGTCACTTGAGATCTAGAAAATATATAAGTTAAAGGAACAGTCAGAGTAAGCTATGGGTATGGCAGAGATCGCTCAGTTCTCACTCTGATAGACCAGCCCATCACCACAGTAAAAAGGGTTAAGTGAGATAGTTCAAAACCTGTTAATTGCTAGAGACCCTTTTTAAACTGAATAAAACAGTTTGAAAGTAGCCAAAATATAATTAAAATACGGCACCGGTAATGAACGGGTTAACCTTATGGACTAATGAGGGTGGGGCTGTGTAGAACTAAATTTGAGCAAGGTTGTTGCCTCCCAATAATCAGCAGGGTTTATTAGGTCCTTCAACTCCTCACTACCAGAATAAAGTTGTGGATCAATAGTTTTCCAAAAATAATACTACTGTAATGTGAAAATCCACCTTCCCGGGCGTTTCCGCACCCTCCTCAGCTCCCCGCCTTAGAGTTGCTTCGGTCACCTGGGCTTTATTAGTGGTAAGCAGGGTGGTGTGGGGGTGCTCAGTTATGGCCTTGGCCTTGCTCAGGACCTCGGGGTGGCTCGGCCAGACAGCCTGGGGAACGGCAACAATAACAACAAATCCACTTTAATGTGCCTTTACTCCCCCCCTACTACTACGCCCCTTGACGTGGCTGGGGGGGGGGGGGGGGGGGGGGGGGGCTTCTGGGCCGGCGACTGGGGCTTGACGGGGGAGGATTATGGATATTTCCCTTTCCCTCTCCCTTCGAGGTTTTGTCGTCGGCTTGACTAATTTTACATAGTTTTTCCTTCCTCTTTCTATGTTTTTCCCTTCTATTCTTATTATGTCTCATTTGGTTGTCTTTCGGGCAGCCTACAGTACAGTCAGGACCCCCAATACACGATTCCACAATGCGCGAAAACCCTAATACACGAGTTACCCCTCGAAAATAACCTTAATTAATTAAACATTAATTACGCGAGGTGGTACCACAATACACGAATCGAGAGCTAAGAAGGGGCCAAATCCGCTATTCCCGCTTGATACGCGAGCACGTCTACGTTTCGCGAGGCCCAGGAGTAGCTCTGAAAAAAGAAGAAGACGGGCATACGCCTGCCTTCCCTCCCGCTTACCCTCCCTCCCTCCCTCCCACAGTCCCGCTCAAGCGCTCATAGCCGTGCGGAGTGACCAAACGTTTGTAGTGCCTGCCACTTTTTTCGCCATGCCACGCCAATATAAGAAGATAACACACAAAATGAAGGTGGAAGTGTTGGATCGCAAGAAAAAAGGAGAAGGAAACTGTGCAATAGGCTTGTCAGAGTAAACTGTTCGTACGATTTGGTCAGGGAGGGAGAAGTTGGAGAAAATTGTGAAGTCCTACGGTCCTAGTCCTAGTCCTAGCCTATCTACTACTAATTTTAAGGTAAGGTTTCATATTTTTATTCATTGTTCTTATTATATATAAGATATAGACTGTACTGTAGAGCCAAAAATGTCGAAAATAAGGCCAAAAATTTCGAAAATAGGCCATAATTGAGAGACGTCACCCAATCTAATTATTCCCATTTAAAGTTAGTTCCACAATACACGAATTCACAATACGCGATGCCTCCTGTCACCCCTATTCTCGCGAATTGGGGGTCCTGACTGTATATCACATGCCTTCCTGGTCTGGCTAGGTTGTAGGCTCCTGACCTGATTTGTTTCTTCGGTCGCTGGTGCGGCCGAGCTGACTTGATTCCCCTCAGTAGTGTATTTTTTGCTTCTCGCTACGATTCTTTTCTACCTTTCTCCTGATCTCTCATTCTTCGCCCTTGATCACTTCTTGGTTGGTGCTGCAATGTAGCAGTTCTTGCCTCATCCTTCGGCCCTGCCCTATAAGAGCTCTGCTGTGGAGCTCGTGTGGTCCGGCTGAACTGGTGAAATGGCAAGAAATGTCTGCGTGTCTTCACCTTCCTAGATTTGTTCACCTCCTGCCCTTCCCTATCTATCTCGACTTGATTAGTTGTCCATCTTGATCTAATCCTTTGGGCCATCGCTATGAGAGTTCTTTTGTGGAACTCAGTTGTCTGGTTACGCTAATTTTATAAAAAAAAACAAAAAAACAAAAAAAATGTGCCTTTACTGAATGAATGGTTGTTACAGGGTTCAACATGGGTGTGCGTCAGAATGGAGAGAGAGTCCACCACGTTCAGCTGCCACCGTGGAGTTCTGATGATCCTCGCAGGTAGGCTTACTCAATAACATTCATATTGTAGGAAGTGGGTTATAATTTAATTGTCTATATCTATCTATATGCTCAGGCCCAATCCCCACTTTTCCTATTGTTTAATTTTATTTTCTTCTATTTTATTATTATTATTATTTTGATTTTTTTTATTATTTTCTTGGGGGTGGCCGACTCAAGACAGAGCAAGAACAGGAAAACACAAAACACAAGACAAAACAACGAACAAACACAGACAAAACACAAAATTCTTAATTAATTGTAAAACTTGTAAAACTTGTGTAATGGGAATGTAACAATTCCGAAGTGCAAACTATAGTGGGCCGTCGTAGGCATTCAAATAATAGCTTGAACTCATTTTGACCCCAACAGAGATTAAGCGTTGTTTCCACATAGCGATTTTGATCATATGTTTGCATTTATCGTGTATCGTCCCAGTTTTAGTTTGTTTATTTTGCAAGTTTTACATTATAATTAATTGCTATGGGGATTGGGGCTACCATGGGAGTATGTTAAATAAAAACCCAAACTTATAAACAACTGTCTAATTATTCCAACCCTAGTAGAACATTGTAGGGGGGGTCACCGGCTTTCTTTATCTTTCTGTCCTTTTCTCTCTTTCCCTGGCTTGTATCCATTCGGCCCCATTCAGCCAACTGTTTTAAGACGTTTATCCCTATCGCGAGCCAGCATTGTATGGAGAAATCCGGCTTTGCCGGAGAAATTTTTCTGTCGAAAAAATTACAAATTTAGCTTGCTGTCAAAACAAATTTTATATACCGTATGCTGGCTCGCTACCGCTCGCCAGGAAAATATCGACACCTGGATGGGGGTAAACTTCTTATAACAGTAGGCTGAATGGGGCCGAATGGATACAAGCCAAAGAGAGAGGGAGAGAAAGATAAAAAAAGCGAGGTGGGCTCCCTTCAAAATCAGTAGAACCGTAATAATAATTCTAATACGTTGGTTTTCTATGAGCAGGTTTGTGTTGGTGCACCGTGCGGCGCTGGAGTCTCCCCAGGTGACCCACAACCTGCACCACTGGATCGACCTGGTCTTCGGGTGTAAACAAACCGGCAAGGCTGCAGTGGAGGCCGTTAATGTCTTCCATCCGGCGGTAGGTTGCAATGTTGTGCTGTTAAGGGGAGGCAGTTGGTTTTTCGAGTCCTCCTCCTCCCTCATGTTTAGCCTTATTAGACATGAGATTTCAAGACATTCGCCCCCATTAGTTTGGCGATTTTCAGACCTTTTGCCCCATTCTTTGCCAATATTAAGACCTTTCGTGCCATGTAGGTGTCGATTTTTTTCCTGACGAGCGATAGCGAGCCTATATTTGAAGAGGAATCGGCTTTTGGCCGGGACATTTTTTTTACCGAAAAATGTACAAATTTATATCGAAGGGGGTCTTGTGGGTGGTTTTTGAAAGTTTGATAGAGGTTTAGAGAACAAACTAAACCCCTTCCTTAAACCATTGAGCCGGACCAGTAAATTATGCTGCATAATACCGTCTGGGGTCCTTTAAGTCTTGTTGTTGTAATGGGGGACAGGAAAACTTGGTCTGCTGGTCTTTGACTTACACCCAATAGTAATCAGTTTCCATCCAGTGAGTCAAACATATATTCCTGGTATATTTTGCACTGGTATTGGAAAGTAGACTGATGATTGATGAATTTAGGTGACAGAGATATTTAAAATGTCGACCCCATAAGCTGCCAGACCAGTGTTGAGGATAAATGTTGAGTGAAAAAGCGTTGGTGTGATACCGGCTTTAGTTTTGGTTTGTTTATTTTGCAAGTTTTACATTTTAATATTCTCATTCCTCCAGACCTACTTTGGATATGACGTCGAGAGCGGGAGTGATGAGATCTGCCGAGAAGCCCGTAAAGCCATGATCAAGACGTACGGCCAGACGCCCCAACAACTGTTTACCAGCCCCCACCCTCCCTCCACAGCACCACCTAAGCCACAGAGCACTCAGGTCCGGATTGCCATTCTCATCTTGTGCTCATTAATATTGTCTATATATTTTATAAGCTGTCTCGAGTCGGCCACCCCCAGCGATGGGGTATGTGCCTGAGTATATACTGTACATACATACATACTGTACATACATACATACTGTACATACATACATACTGTACATACATACATACTGTACATACATACATACTGTACATACATACATACTGTACATACATACATACATGCATCTCGAGCTGAGTTGAACCTCCTTACTTATTTTTTACCAGATACTGTAGTAGCATTTCAGACATTTGTTTAATCAGTTTGGGAGTTCAAATTGTATTCAAATTTGTGACAGCAACATAAAGATTTAAGTAATTTGACTTGTATGACAGCATTTCATATTTATACAGTATTTAATATTTATACCGCTTTTCTCCGGCGAGACGTAGAAGTCGGCTAAAGGGGATCGGGGGCGGGGGGCCTGGTATCCTTCTCCCCTTAAATAAATCTACCAAAAAAACGAGACAGAGATAGGGGCGAGGGAGCGCGTTCGTGGTCCCGGACCCTAAGAATAGGAGCTTTGAATGTGCGTGGATGTAGTACGAATGAGAAGCGAGAGGATATTGGAAGGTTATTTGAAAGAAGGATGTATGATGTCCTTGCACTGAATGAAACAAAGATGAAAGGAGAGGGAGAAGTGGATTTTGGAAACGTGATAGGTAGAAAGTCTGGAGTAGACGAGGGAGTCAGGGGGAAAGAAGGAGTGGCTATTATTGTGAAGGAGGAGTTGAGAGAGTTTATAAAAGAGTGGAAAGAGGTGTCATCAAGGCTAATGTGGGTGAGAATGCGGTTTAAGGGTGAAAGGTGGGTTTTTGTAAGTGCGTATGGACCAGGAAGTGAAAGAGAGTTAGACGAGGTAGAGGGTTTCTGGGAGGATTTGAGAGATTGTCTACAAGGGTTTGATGAAAATGAAAATGTTATAGTTTTAGGGGACCTAAATGCTAGGGTAGGAAATGAGCCTGTTGAGGGAGTCATCGGTAGTTTTGGTGTGGATGGTGTAAACGAGAGTGGAGAAAGACTGAAAAATGTATGTGAAGAGTGTAGATTGAGTGTAGGTAATACGTTCTTCAAAAAAAGGCGTATACACAAGTACACCTGGCATAGACTTGTGAGGGGAGAGATTGTAGAGAGGGCATTGATGGATTATGTGCTGGTGACAAGGGAAAGATTGTGTAGACTGCTGGATGTGAATGTGATGAGAGGTGAGGCGGAGGGTATGTCAGATCATTACCTGGTGGAGGGAAAGCTAAGAGTTAAGAGTTACAGGAGAATAAGAGACAAGCGTGAAGTAAGAGAGGTAATAAAAGTTAGTGAGTTAGAGAAGAGTGAAAAAGAGAGGGAGTACAAGGAAAGACTAAATGAAAAGTGGATGGAAGTGAGAGAGATGGAAGAGAGAGAAGTAGAGGTTAAATGGCAATAGTTTAAGGAAGGAGTGAAAGCAAGTGCAGAGGTAGTATGCGGCAAAAGGAAAGTAGGAGGCAGAGGTATCAGGAAGGGAAGCGAGTGGTGGAATGATACGGTGAGAAAGGCAGTTGAGGAGAAGAGACAGTGTTTTGAGAGGGTTTTACAGGATGGTAGTGTTGAGGTATGGGAGAGGTACAAGGAGAAAAGGAGAGAGGCAAAACGGAAAATTAGAGAAGCGAAAAAAGATGCAAACGAAAGGTGGGGCCAAAGGCTGAGTGAGAATTTTGAAGAACGAAAGAAGATGTTCTGGAAGGAGGTAAATAAAGTAAGGAAAGGAGGACAAAAGAGGGAAGAGTCAGTGAAAGATGAAAATGGAGAATTACTAGTGGAACCAGTTAAAGTGAGGAAAAGATATGCCAAGTATTTTGAATCTTTGTTAAATACAAGAGATGGAAGAGAAGCAGTGATTGAAGTAGAGGTGGATGGAGATAGGTTACCCAGGCCACCCAGGTGGCAGGGAATGAATGAAAGGATTGAGGAAAATGAGGTGAAAGAAGCAGTGAAACAAATGAGAGCGGGAAAAGCAGAAGGTTTGGATGGTATTGCTGTGGAGTGTATAAAGAAGGGTGGAGATGTGATAATAGATTGGTTGGTGAGACTTTTCAATGTGTGCTTTGTTGTGTCAATGGTACCAATAGACTGGAAGAGTGCATGTATTGTGCCGTTGTACAAGGGGAAGGGAGATCGGCAGGAGTGTTCAAGTTATAGAGGTATTAGTTTATTGTCAGTGGTTGGAAAGCTGTATGGCAGGGTGTTGATAGAGAGGATAATAAAGTGTACATAAGTTGCAATAGGAGAAGAACAGTGCGGTTTTAGGAGGGGAAGAGGGTGCGTGGATCAGATGTTTGCAGTAAGACAGTTATGCGAGAAGTATTTAGAGAAGCATAAGGAGATATTTTGGGCCTTTATGGACTTGGAAAAAGCGTATGATCGTGTGGACCGTGAAGCAATGTGGAAGGTGTTAAGGATTTATGAAATAGGAGGAAATTTGTTAGAAGCAGTTAAGAGTTTTTATGAAGGGAGCAGAGCATGTGTGAGAGTAGGAAATGGTGAGTTGAGTGAATGGTTTGAGGTAAAGGTAGGTTTGCGACAGGGTTGTGTAATGTCACCATGGCTGTTTAATATGTTTATGGATGGTGTGGTGAGGGAGGTGAAAAGGAGAACTATGGGAAGAGGATTGGGTTTAGTAGGAAAGAATGGTAGAGATTGGGAGTTGAATCAGTTGCTGTTCGCTGATGACACAGCATTGGTGGCGGATTCTGATGAGAAACTGCAGCGGGTAGTCAAAGAGTTTGGTGTGGTTTGTGGAAGGAGGAAACTGAAGGTGAACGTCAATAAAAGTAAAGTAATGGTGTGTAATAGGGGAGAGCATAGGGTGAATCTAGATGTGAGGCTGGATGGGGAAATATTGGAACAAGTAGAGTGTTTTAAATATCTAGGAGGAACGATAAGCAGGAGTGGAGGTATGGAAGTGGAGGTAAAACAGAGTGTGTGTGAAGGAAGGAAGGTTTTCGGAGCAATGGGAAGTATGTGGAAGACGAGAAATCTCGGAGTGAAAGTAAAAAGTGCACTGTATCAAGGAATTGTTGTGCCAACAGTGATGTATGGGGCTGAGACATGGGCTCTGAAGAAAAAGGAGAAAAGAGGGCTGGATGTGATGGAGATGAGCTGCTTGAGGAGTATGTGTGGAGTTACTCGTAGAGACAGATTGAGGAATGAAGAGATACGTAGGAGAGTGGGGCAGCAAGAACATTTGTCAGCCAGAGTGGACAGAAGGGTGCTGAGCTGGTATGGTCATGTTGAACGAATGGGAGATGAAAGGCTTACAAAGAGAATATGTGAGTCAGGTACAAGGGGAGATAGAAGGGCAGGAAGACCCCCATTGAGATGGAGAGACTGTGTAAGAAAGGCTTTGGATGATAGAGGAATGACTATAGATCAGGCAGGGGAAGTGGTGGTGGACAGGAGTGAATGGAGAATGCTTGTGAATAGTTGAGTGAACACGTGGTCATTTGGAGTAAGGGGTCGGGCGCAAGTTCGACTAGATAATAGTCCATCAGGCGCCTGGCCCGGGGGGACGATTAATATGAAGGGTGTGCCTGGAAGTGTGGTGGGAGGGCTTGTGGCTTTGGCTCCGCTGCATGTCTGCCTGCCGAGATCGGAACCTCTCCGGGTGGTCAGGGGCTGGGGGAGTGCTGGAGCGACCTTGGTAACCCTGGTCTCTGGGTCTTCTCCTGGGTGACCTGGATGTGTGTGAGTTTGTGCTTTTTATCTGTGTTTATTTTTTGTTTTATGTTGTTTTTGTGTTTTCCCTGTTCTTGCTCTGTCTTGAGTCGGCTACCCCCAAAATGGAGATTGGGCCAGAGCATATAGATAGATAGATAGATAGATTGTGAATAATAGAAGGTGGAATAATAGTGGTGATGGGCTGGTCTATCAGAGTGAGAACTGAGCGATCTCTGCCATACCCATAGCTTACTCTGACTGTTCCTTTTACTTATATATTTTCTAGATCTCAAGTGACGGCGTCTCTTCCGTGGATTGACCTCCCAATCTACCAAGATTGGAAGCCAAAGTGTCACATTTTTCCTTTGCCCCTCAACTTTCTCTTCATAATTGCTGAGGGGCACAGGGCCCTGGGTGGGGCTTTGGTTTCCCGGGCGTTTCTGCATCCTCCTCAGCTCCCCGCCATGGAGTGGCTTCGGTCACCCAGGCTTTATTGTGGTCGGCAGGGAGGGTTCTGTGGGGGCGCTCGGTTATGGCCTTGGTCCTGCTCGGGGCCTTGGGGCTGTTCGGCCAGGCAGCTTGGGGAAAAACAACAACAACATAGAAGACCATAACCTTACTCTTCCCTACATTTACCTTTGGGTTCCGTTTCTCACACACGGTTCCTAACATATTTACCAGACCCTATGACTCCCACTCATTATCACTAATCAACACTGTATCATCAGCAAACAGCAATACTGTACAGGCAGTTTCCACTCAATCCCTTCACTTATCAGGGGTATACCAACATCCACTGCTCCTCCTTCTACTGTACCTTTGCACAAACCTCCTGTATAAACTTTGTCTTAGGTTTTCTCTCTTAACCCTCCAGCCCTGGCTACGCATTACATAAATATTGGCCGAAACCCGGGTGTTTTGGCCGAAAAACGTCTAGGCTAGGCTACCGTATCATTGTTATGCTGACTGCTTCCCGCATTCCCGCGCATCCCCAAGCGTAGCTGTGTTATTTACCTGTAGAATGGCGTTAAGTAGAGCTCTCTAAGTCAACTGGTTGAGTTGTGATGATGATTTCAGTGGAGATAACTTACGGCAACAACAGCCACTTTACAATACTTTTCGATACTTAACAACAACATACAGGCACACACGAACAAGCGACGCTCTCCTTCTTGTGGCCGGAGATGCGGGGCTTCGGTCCAGCCGGCTGTTGTTTACATGCGTCAGACCGACGCCTCGCACACCAAGCTCACAGGCTTTCAACCACTGGTACAATGTTGTACCACCCGGGTTCCTGGGGGCAAAACATAATGGTACACACGTGTACCATCCGAGTTTGAAGGGTTAAGGGGAGATATCCACTTGAGGGATTTTTTCTTGACTCCTTTCTCCCTCATGTTTAGCCCCATTGCTTTTCTAATTTTATGACGTTCGCCCCATTATTTTTACTATTTTAAAAACTTTCGACCCATTTCTGTCAATTTTAAGACCTTTCGTGCCATTTAGGTGTTGATTTTTTCCTGGCGAGCGATAGCGAGCCTGTAATTTAAGGGGAACCGGCCTTTGGCCGGGAAATTTTTCTACCGAAAAATGTACAAATTTGTCTTGAAAGGGGGTCAAGGGGGAGTAATTTTAAGCTTGATGGAAGTCTAGGGAATCAACTAAAAACCTCCCCTTAAGTCCATAAAGGCAATAATATACAGTATACAGTACAGTACACAGTATAATTATGCACAAATTATTTTACCTGTTATGTAATGTACACCCTATGTGGTGGATTGTGTTCTTTTATTTATCAATTATTATTTTACTTAAGCGTTGTTTCCACATAGCCATTTTGATTAGTTGTTTTGTCTTTTTACTGTGTTCTTATAATGTTTGGTTTGTTTATTTTTCAAGTTTTACATTATAATTTTTGTATTTATTTATTAATTATTTGTTTTTCTTTGTGTCTAGTCCCCCGAGGTACTCCACGAGGTGCGAGGTCTGCACTGGGGTACATATGCTGGTTCCCCGGGTGATGATCGCCCCATCTTGGCCCTAGTACAGAACCTCAAGACTCCCGCTACTACTGTCACCAGTCTCTCTCACTCTGAACTGCTACTCATGCCTTCACACACCACATTACTACACACCACAGCCACCAAAGGTATGTAGTGATGGTTCATATTAGTTTTTACCAACCCACCAATTGCTGACTTGCGAGTTTCGTTCTACAGTATAAGGAAGTTGGAGTTGTAGACATCGATATTTAGCAGAATAACCAGCTATAATGCGGTGTTAGTAATTCTAAATATACACAAAATCAAATTAAACATACTATTTATCCATCAGAAACCTACATGGTAGCGAAAATTATGAAGAGTATGATTAGACCAAGATTGGGAGTATGCAGCAGTGGTGTGGTCCCCGCATCTAAAGAAGCATATTCACAAGTTAGAAAGAATCCAGAGAGCAGTTACTAGATTGGTTCCAAGTCTCAGAGAACTGCCATATGAAGGGAGGCTAGACAAATTAAATCTACCGAGTCTAAAAGAGAGGAGAGAGAGGGGAGACATGATAATGATGTACAATTGCACCCGGGGGCTGCAGAGGCTGGATAGGGAGGATATATTAATTATGGATACAGGAATAACTAGAGGCCACAGCTACAAAGTAAAAAAGACCTACCTGCAAGAACGATATCAGGAAGTTTAGCTTCCCCTATAGATGTATTGACAAATGGAATGGGCTGGAGGAGGAGGTGGAACATCCATATTTTCAAGATTTTTTTGATAAAAGTAGACTGAGAGACGGGACAACACGAGCTTAGCTCAACTCCTGTAAACTACAATTAGGTAAATACAATTAGGTAAATACATAATTACTGTATTTGTGTTTAATATCCATGTATACAGGCCAAACTTCCTTATAGCCTGAAACTCGCAAGTGGTCAATTAATTTAAATAAACCTAACTAATTAAATCAATGAAAGTAATGAATACATGTGGTACTCCAAGGACTCTTGCGAAGGCAAGATAGCGGGGGCTGGTTGCATCTCAATGTGCTTCGCATGTCTCACTCCCTAGACTGGAACGAGACCTCACAGGCTTCACTGTTGTATGTACAGGCTCTCAGCCAATGCCCGAGAGGGAGTAGTTGGAATACAGGGAAAATATTTATATATATAACCAGACCACTGAGTTCCCCTAAACATATACTGTACATATAGTTTCTCATACAGCTTTTCTAATAATGTACAAACACAAGCTTTGTATGGGTGTTATAGTAATAAATACCTATAAACTTTGTGTCCAGGAGTTTGCAGTCCGTACGTAGTGTCGTGGAACCACCAGGACGGCATCATCAGGTGTCGGCGCCTCAAGGACTCGGTACCACAACCTCTCATCTCTATCGCACCACACCATAAGGTTACCAGCGTTACTTTATCTATTATGAGGTTTGGGCCGGTTTTCTGGACCACTTTCTCCTCATGTTTAGCCCCATTAGTCTTCATGTAAAGTCAGTGAAAGTAGGCTAGCCTAAACAGACCTAGGATGCGGAAATACCCTGAGCCGAACAGGCCAAGTGGGATATCTCTATTGGTCTAACTGGTAAGGTGTCTGCCTCACACCCAAGGGTCGAGAGTTTGTGAGGCTATTTCCGCATTTAACGAAGTTTAGGTGTGTTGGTAAAATTGTTTAGATGGTAAGATCGGAGCTCCATAAATCCTCTTTCGGGTATGGTGTAAAAACCGATCCCCACATTCAGATGTTAAGATGTTTGCCCCGTAAGTTAGTCGATTTTAAGACCTTTCGGCCCATTTCTTCGTCAATATTTAGACCTTTCGTGCTATTTAGGTGGCGCTTTTTCCCCTGGCGAACAATAGTGAGCCTGTATTGTTGGAAGAATAGATAGATAGATAGAAAGATAGATATGAGTACTATGGAATCCGCTGATGTGGAAGAACTGTTGCATATAAAGAATAGAGAATGCCAGCTTTTAGTATCATTATTATGTTCTTTTATTCTACAAATGTTATTTTAGTAAGCGTTGTTTCCACATGATTAGTTATTTTTCCTTTATATTGTCTATGTCCCAGTTTTGGTTTGTTTAGTTTGCAAGTTTTACATTTTAAATTATTGTTATAATGTAATAAATATTGATGGTGTTTATATATTCCAGGTGACGTGGTGCAGCTGTGGAGTGAGCCAGGTGTGGGTGGGTCTGTCGTCGGGTCAGGTCCTAGTGTACCATGTGGGGTGTAATAGTAATAACAATAGTAGCGTGGGTGATGACCTGGCCCCGTGTCCCCCTCCAGCACTCCTCACCGCACATACTGCGCCCGTCACACACATGCACCTCTCTCATGCCTTCAGTATCTGTGTCTCCGGAGGCCAGGACGGGCTCTGTGTCATCTGGGATACTAACAGGTCGGTACACAATTACGCAGGTTGTTTCATTTCATCTCTCGGTAAATTGAATCCCATAGCAGCTAATTTCTCGATACTTAATGGAAAAATATGAAACCTCTATGTCTCTCCATCATATTAAGACCAAGTTTATATATTTAGCATCATATTTCGCTACAAAATCTGCAGGTCCCGCAATGAAAGGGTTAATTATGGTTTGATTTATGACCAGGGTGTGCTATGTACGAAGCGTTGGGTGCGGTGGTGTGCCGATACAACTGGTGGGTGTGAGCGAGACCCTGGGTGACTGGGTGTCGGTAACAGCGTTGGGTTCCAGAGCATCCGTCGTGAGGCTGTACACTGTCAACGCGGCACTGGTGGACTCTGTTGTTACCCCGGCACCCGTCACTGCTATCACCTTCACCGCAGCACCAGAGGGCACCGCTGTTAATGTCATCGCTACCAGCCTCGCAGATGGGGCTATCAGGTCAGTTCAGGTTTTACCATGACACTATTATTGTTTACAATTAAAGAATACAGTATGCTTCTGTTTGTTCAGACTAAGGCATGTATTTCTAGACAATTCTATCATTGTCAGTGATAATTACTATAGATTTCCTGTACTGTAATTGTTATGTACTGTACTGTATTGTGAAAAGCACTACATATATTTATTAGACTTTATATATTGATATTGGTTTATAATAGTTTGGCTTATATTTACATGTTAAAGTTTAGGCTTGTGATCCCTTAACGGACAGTTCAAATACACGGAATAAAGCTGGAGGTTGTTTTATCCCAAGCCTGTTATTTTCCTGGCCTTCAAACACTTCAGTATTCCTAGCCAGTCAATATGATAATCTTGTTGTTGTAATTATAGTGAGATTACTGCTCCTCATTCAATTACAACAACTGGCGTATCGTATTGACTGGCTAGAAATCCCTCAAAACTATTATGATTATCACTGACAACGATGGGGTTTGTCAAGGAAAATGGGCCTTATTCCTAAAGGGAGAGATGAAAGTCTGAAAGATCAAGGATATTGTCTGAAGAATGGTATTCAGTCCGGACATTTATCTCTCGGATAAAGACCAAACTATATTTTGATTATTGTATTCATATTAACACAAGATATCTTTATTTGATATAGAAAGGACTTGTCTGAAAGGAGAATCACCCAAGAACTTTTCTCATCAATTTTTTATATCAAAAGTTTTTTCCTGCAACATTTCTGAGATATTTTGCATCCGTATCAGAAACTAATTTTAAGGTAACTTTTTATAACTTTTGTATGTGTTTAGGTGCAATCACCACAGCCAATCTGGGGATCCGCCGTTATTGAGCTCGTCCTGGAATCTTTACGACTCTGAATCTTACAATTCTATACAGGCACTAGCTCAGAGAAGAGTGTTGAGAGGGGAGAAGGGGTGTTGGAGAGAGAGGAAGGTGTTGGAGTGGCTTTGTTATGTGTGTTTAGTCTGTATACGTCGTCAGGGTGTCCCCTGACTGGGTGCAAGCATGTGAAACATGCTAGGACGTACTACCACACCCACTAAATGTTCGCCGTAGCGTGGATTCGATCCCGGGTCTTGCAGATTCACACGCGAGCGTGTTCACCACTCGACCACCACAGCTTACTTACTTAGCTGAATTCTTATACAGATTTAATTTGGAAATGTTCATATCAGAATTGCCGTAAACAGTTGCAGGAAAAAGCACTTGTGTGATACACTCTAACCTCCATTTAACGGATTCCGATTTAACGGATATCGGCAATAACGGTCAAAAAATGTAGGCCGGACAATGGACCCAGCAACGGACATAGTCCGTTGCTATAAAAAAGTTGGAGCAAAGTCCGTTGCTCTATCTATTTATCTCTCTAATGCACCTACCTAAATCCCTTATACATTAACATAACTATGTCTTATTTGGACTTTTTGTAATCTTTGAATAATTTCTAATGTGATGGAATTGAAAAATATAATATCCTTCCAGCACATAGATAAATAATAAATAAGATAGTCAACAAAATATTTCAACTCTCCCCTCCGTGCCAGCAGAGACGGAAGATTTACGTTTGATAGATTTTTTGTTTTGTTTTTTCCCCTCGATATACACACTCTTTCTATTTATCTATCTCTCTAATTCATCTATCTAAATCCCTTATACATTAACATAACTATGTCTTATTTGGACTTTTTGTAATCTTTGAATAATTTCTAATGTGATGGAATTGAAAAATATAATATCCTTCCAGCACATAGATAAATAATAAATAAGATAGTCAAAAAAATAGTTCAACCCTCCCCTCAGTCTAGACGCCGAGCTTCCGAGACGGAAGATTTACGTTTGATAGATTTTTTGTTTTGTTTTTTTCCCTCGATATACACACTCCTTCTATCTATCTATCTCTCTAATTCATCTACCTAAATCCCTTATACATTAACATAACTATGTCTTATTTGGACTTTTTGTAATCTTTGAATAATTTCTAATGTGATGGAATTGAAAAATATAATATCCTTCCAGCACATAGATAAATAATAAATGAGATAGTCAACAAAATATTTCAACCCTCCCCTCCGTCTATGCGCCGAGCTTCCCAGACGGGAGATTTACGTTTGATAGATTTTTGTTTTTTTTTGTTCCCACGGTATACACAAAATGATGGGGAAATATTATAACATGTTTTTAATTGACATTTGTGTCGTTTTTGCTGATTATGAGTTGGTGGAAAATAAAATCTTTAATTCTATCATATCGGAAATGATTCACAGATTATATAGAGACCAAATAATATACACTTTTAAGTGTGTTCAATAGTTTTGCATTATCAATAGGGTGTAGCACAAGGGATTACCAGGATTTATTTCAGGTACATTAAAAAAAAAGGATGCATAACAGTTAAATGTCCGGACACCTGTACTCAACACCGAATTTTTCTCAAGGAATTTCCGGATTACATCCGGACTGGACAGTATTTAGCAGCAACGGACATTTAGCAGGAACGGACAGGTGCTTGCACGCATTTGTCCGTTAAATGGAGGGTCGAGTGTACATGCTTTAATAAAATGTAATAAATAGTAACCTTTGTGTGTTGTGTGCAGATTATGGAGCATGTGGGACCTGCGACCCGTGAGAGAATTGAAGACTGACCGAGCTAGACAACCCATCACCTCGTGAGTATTAATATATTATAAATTATCATATTTATACATCATTTTATTAGTAAGCGTTGTTTCCACATAGCGATTTTGATAAGTTAATTCGACTTTATATTGTCTTTGTCCTAGTTTTGGTTTGTTTAGTTTGCAAGTTTTACATTATAAAGTTAATTTGACTTTATATTGTCTTTGTCCCAGTTTTGGTTTGTTTAGTTTGCAAGTTTTACATTTTAATTAGTACCTGAACTTTGCATTTGATCAATTCCTTGAATATGACGAGAGTATGTTAATGTACAGTACTGTATATGCAACTGGATTACCTGGCAAACAAACTCACTTGCTCATAATTATACAGTAGTGGCATACCTTCTATGTACTGGTTTTATGGTTTTTAATTCATAATATTGTTAGGGTAAATCTTCAATATGTCTTTTTTCCACATAGTGATTTTGATGTGTGTGAATTTGTATTTTGTGTTTGTGTGTTCATTGTTTTCTGTTGTGTTGTCCCTATTCTGGCTCTGTCTTGAGTCGCCCCCCCCCCCCCCCCTCCCAGAAAAAAAAAGAGGGAAAAAGAAAAGGAAACAAAATAGGAAAAGTGGGGATTGGGCTTGAGTTTATAGAATAAATTATGATAAGTTTGTTTGTCTTTATATTGTGCAGTTTCTATTTTGGTTTGTTTGTTATGCAAGTTTGACCTTTTAATTAATAGCGATTTTGATTAGTTCTTTTGCGTTTATCTTGTGTCGTCCCAGTTTTGGTTTGTTTATTTTGCAAGTTTTACATTTACATTGCACCGAGGGAAGGAAGGATGGAAGGATGGAGTGGTGAGGAAGTATATGAATGAAGGCAATGCTGGTTGTTGTTGTTGTTGTTGTTCCCCAAGTTGCCTGGCCGAACAGCCCCAAGGCCCCGAGCATGGCCAAGGCCATAACCGAGCACCCCCACAGAACCCTTCCTGCCTACCACAATAAAGCCTGGGTGACCGAAGCCACTCCATGGCGGGGAGCTGAGGAGGGTGCGGAAACGTCCGGGAAACCAAAGCCCCACCCAGGGCCCTGTGCCCCTCAGCAATTATGAAGAGAAAGTTGAGGGGCAAAGGAAAAATGTGACGCTTTGGCGGTGCTGGTTGGGAGGAGGGGCGTCGACTGACTGGGGACAGAGGTGCATGGGGGCGGTTCGTTCGTGGCCACTCCTTCGGGGATCACGGCGTCAGGCAATAGATAGATAAATATATAGACATTATAATATTGTTTGTGTATTCCACCACCAGGCTGCACTACACCCCCGACAACCATCACCTGTGTGGGATCACCGAGGGAGGGGTACTGGTGGTGTGGGAGACGTCACTGGTCAAGACTAAGCTGCCCAAGTTCATCACCGTCCCTGCAGTCTGAACGAACCACACACCGCCTATCTATCTATCTATCTATCTATCTATCTATCTATCTATCTATCTATCTATCAATATATCTATCAATATATCTGTATCTATCTATCTATCTATCTATCTATCTATTTATTTACTCAGGCCCAATCTATCTATCTATCTATCTATTTACTCAGGCCCAATCAATCTATCTATCTATCTATCTATCTATCTATCTATCTATTATGTCTATCTATCTATCTGTATTTATCTATCTATATATTTACTCAGGCCCAATCAATCTATCTATCTATCTATATCTATCTATCTATCAATATATCTGTCTATCTATCTATCTATTTATTTATTTACTCAAGCCCACTTTTCCTATTTTTCCCCCTCTTTTCCTTATTTATTTTTATTTATTTTGGAGGGGGGACTTAAGACGGTTCACTTTTGGTTCACTTTTTGTTGTAGCTTGAATTCTTTATGATTCTTCTGATATATTTTGTAACCTCTCTCAGTGGAATTCTACGTCTTTGCCATAATTTTTGCCATGTCAAAGTCATTTTCAATGTCTTTCATTTCAATTCTACATATCCTAGATGTTATTGCCAAGATGAATGTATTTTTTAACCATGCAATGTTTGGGATCGCTGAGGGCAGGATCCTGGCATTAATAACTATGTAAGTCTATATCTGTTGAGTCCTTCAAGAAGCATTTAAAGACCTTTATGTTTCCAAAGTGTTACGACCTGGGGAATGGTGTAGTGACAGATGATTATAGAGTTTAGTGGTTATAATTATTGTATTAATAACTGTGTAAAATGTGTTGTAAAAATATGTTAATGTAGTTTTATTGAAATTGTGTTTTGTGTTCGAGCGCTTGCGAATTCATTTTGAAGATTGAGCGCTATTTTAAATAAGTAAAATTATTATTATTATTATTATTATTATTATTATTATTATTATTAAAATTATTATTATTATTATTATTATTATTATTATTATTAACATTATTATTATTATTATTATTATTATTATTAAAATTATTATTATTATTATTATTATTATTATTATTAACATTATTATTATTATTATTAACATTATTATTATTATTATTAACATTATTATTATTATTATTATTAAAATTATTATTATTATTATTATTATTATTATTAAAATTATTATTATTAGTAGTACAGTATTATTATTATTATTATTATTATTATTATTATTAACACATCCAATCACTCACAGCCAATCATCTTCTTATACTTTTATATCTTAAGGGGAGGCAGACCGTTTTTCTGGACCCCCTTCTCCCTAACGTTTAGCCCCACTAGTTTTTGAGATTATTAGACGTTTGGCGATTTTAACACCTTTCGTCCCATTTCGTTGTCAATTTTAAGACCTTTCGTGCCATTTAATGTAGGTGTCGATTATTTCCTGGCGAGCGATAGCGAGCCTGCAATTTTAAGAGGAATCCGCCTTCGGCCGGGACATTTTTCTACCGAAAAATGTACAAATTTATCTTGAAGGGGGGTCTAGGGGGTGTTTTTCTAAGCTTGATGGAGGTCTAGGGAGGAAACTAAAAAATATATATGAATAAATGAATTAATAGAGCAAACAAAGTCTCCCCTTAAGTACTGTAATGCTTTTTATTTTTTGTAACTTCTCTCCTTTGAAATCTACACTTTTTGACCATTTTTGCCAAGCCGTAAGTATTTTCTAATGTCTCTTTTGAAGTTTATATTTCACGATCAAACGCCAAGTTACATGTAATTAAAATGTGAAACTTGCAAACTAAACAAACCAAAACTGGGACAAAGACAATATACAGTCGACGCTCGATTTAACGGACCCCGATACAACGGATTTCGGATTTAACGGACTCTGTCCATAGCCGGACAATGGACCCAGCAACGGACAAAGTCCGTTGCTCGAAAAAAAATTGGAGCAAAGTCCGTTGCTCTATCTATTTATCTCTCTAATGCACTACCTAAATCCCTTATACATTAACATAACTATGTCTTATTTGGACTTTTTGTAATCTTTGAATCATTTCTAATGTGATGGAATTGAAAAATATAATATCCTTCCAGCACATAGATAAATAATAAATAAGATAGTCAACAAAATATTTCAACTCTCCCCTCCGTGCGAGCAGAGATGGTAGATTTACGTTTGATAGATTTTTTGTTTTGTTTTTTTCCCTCAATATACACTCTCTTTCTATCTATCTATCTAATGCACTACCTAAATCCCTTATACATTAACATAACTATGTCTTATTTGGACTTTTTGTAATCTTTGAATCATTTCTAATGTGATGGAATTGAAAAATATAATATCCTTCCAGCACATAGATAAATAATAAATAAGATAGTCAACAAAATATTTCAACTCTCCCCTCCGTGCGAGCAGAGATGGTAGATTTACGTTTGATAGATTTTTTTGTTTTGTTTTTTTCCCTCGATATACACTCTCTTTCTATCTATCTATCTCTCTAATGCACTACCTAAATCCCTTATACATTAACATAACTATGTCTTATTTGGACTTTTTGTAATCTTTGAATCATTTCTAATGTGATGGAATTGAAAAATATAATATCCTTCCAGCACATAGATAAATAATAAATAAGATAGTCAAAGAAATATTTCAACCCTCCCCTCCGTCTATGCGCCGAGCTTCCCAGACGGGAGATTTACGTTTGATAGATTTTTGTTTTTTTTTTTGTTCCCACGGTATACACAAAATGATGGGGAAATATTATAACATGTTTTTAATTGACATTTGTGTCGTTTTTGCTGATTATGAGTTGGTGGAAAAAATGTCTTTAATTCTATCATATCGGAAATGATTCACAGATTATATAGAGACCAAATAACATACACTTTTAAGTGTGTTCAATAGTTTTGCATTATCAATAGGGTGTAGCACAAGGCTTATCAACATTATCACAGTAACGGGGTCGGGGTTGAGGCGGGACGGGGAGGGGAGGGATATCCTTCCTTTTTTTTTTTTTTTTTTTTTCTCCATGTGAAATTTATCATATCAATGACAAATAAGACCTTTATTATGTTTTCAGGGACAGTACAGCACAACGTGTCCCTCAATAAAAAAAAAAAAAAAAAAAAAAAAAAAAAAAAAAAAAAAAAAGCGAAATACGAAGGCAATTTTCCAGCTACGGACTTTTTCCAGCAACGGACTCGGTCTCCCCCCTATTAGTCCGTTAAATCGAGCGTCGACTGTAAAGGCAAAATAACTAATCAAATTCTCAAAATATGTCCTTTGATAATGGCATTACCTTGGCATTATCGTGTAAAGCTTTTCACATTAGAATGGAAATGGTCCCAATAACTAATGTATCAAATTGGCAGAAATTGTCAAAAGGAAGACCGATTGAAATTTTTTTAGGGGAGGTTTTTAGTTTACTCCCTAAACCTCCATTAAGCTTTTAAAACAATACCCTTAAGATCTCCCTTTGATATAAATTTGTACATTTTTCGTTAGAAAAATGTTCCTCCTAAATTACAGGCTCGCAATCGCTTGCCAGAAAAAAAAATGGAAACGTAAATGGCACGAAAGGTCTTGAAAATGGCAGAACTTAGGCGAAATTTCTTAAAATGGCCAAACTAACGGAGCGAACGTCAACATTATTAGTGTACTGTATGTGGGATTAACACAGTACAGTACGGCACTAGTTTCTATCAGACCAATTATATATACAGGACTATTTGTGTGGAGTAGGGTGAAGGTGGGGTGTAACGAACATGGGGGTGAAACGAACAGTGTCCATAATTTCTGCCCTATCAATAATAAAATAGTTTCCCAACACCTCAAAAGAAGAAAACGGAGCGCTTGAGGATGACGGGAAACTATTGTATACATCGCGACTGACAGAGTTTTCAGGTCAGTTTTTCTATTTTTTAGGTGATCGATGTAATATTTCGCGTTCTAATATAGTGCTTCTTGACTGTCAAAACGTGCTGATTCTAGTGGTGTGATGCTTAACCCGGGAACTGCGGGAAGACTCTTTAGAGTTCGGCCGGCGGACTGCGGGAAGACTCTCTGGAGTAAGTAAAACTAAAAATCAACTTTTTACATCGAAAAAAAAAAAATTTATTTATTTTTTTTTTTTTTGGCCCCTGGGCCATGCAAAATCTCAGTCCTCTACCTCCCCTCCTTCCCCACTTTCCTCCTATTCCTCAGTTATCACCTATTTTCCCTATTATTCCCTTATTCTGAGGTATATTTTCGTGCTAACATTAGCGAGTTGCAAGCAGGGTGTTGTCATCACTGATGGCCATCGAGTGCAAGAGAGAGAGAGAGAGTATCGATCGACTGTGTCTCAGTGGCCTTGGGGGAAATTGGCGGGAAAGGAGTTTGCCTCACCCATAGATTATACAACTCGCGGGCTATATCTCCGATTTTGACCATCCAAACGCTGTTTTCACTCGTTTTATTGTTGTTTCAGGTTAATACCTTTATAATCAACCCATAATAGGCGCATATGGATAATTATTAATGCTATTAATGGTACAATGAATATTTTAGTGACGAAAAACCTCAAATACGTCAGCACAGGGGGAGGTTTTCATTTACCCCCGTGCGCACTTCAGAGGTTAATAGTGAAATGTACTTAGCTGCAATGATATCTGGTGAGAAAGGCTTCCATTCAGACATTTCATTCAGCATCATGCATGTGTAAACATTGATGACACGAAGGGGCTGTAGCGATGGGGTGCATACCGAACTGTTCGGTACACCACAAATTTAAATGGCGTTTAAAGACCAAAAAACAAAAAATCCAAATAATACAAGAAGTAGTTGGTTGTGTTGAGCTGGAGTTAGAAGAAGGGAAGAATGTCGGATGTAAGGTGTTTTATGTTGGTAAAATCATAAGTTGTGACAGTATGGAATATAATATTACTTTCTTGAGAATGTGCTCTAAAATTGGCAATAAAGACACTTTCAACATATATTTTATTTGAGATCACCAGTTTTTACAATCTCACTATGCATTTTAATAGTGAAAAGGGTGGTGTTTCGATCACTCCCATGCATTGTTCGGACCACCCCATATGGTGGGTATGGTCCGAACAAGGGGTACCCTTTTTTAAAAATTCAATAAGTTGACCTTAACTACTACTTACACGATTAGTAAAAATCACCATGATAGGCCTTGACCCATAGTTTATTGTGATATAACTATTTTTTCATTAAGTTTGTTACCTGATTTTTGGTGAATATTTTATCCACTAATAGTTCGTTACACCCCCACCTCACCCTACAACAGTAGTACCCCTCAACTTTCCCTTCATAATTGCTGAGGGGCACAGGGCCTTTGGTTTCCCGGGCGTTTCCGCGCCCTCCTCAGCTCCCTGCCTTGGAGTGGCTTCGGTCACCCGGGCTTTGTTAGTGGTAAGCAGGGAGGGTTTTGTGGGGGCGCTCTATGGCCTTGGCCTTGCTTGGGACCTTGGGGCTGTTCGGCCAGGCAGCTTGGGGAACAACAACAACAACAACAGTAGTACTAGTTCTGTACTAGATCTACATACAGTATTAATGTCTGGTACTCCATGTTGGGATTGGGCCTGAGCATATAGATAGATAGATATATAGACTCCATGTTGGATCTATCTATCTATCTATCCATTTACTCAGAGATAGATAGATATATAGACTCCATGTTGGATCTATCTATCTATATCTCTATCTATCTATCTATCTATCTATCTATATATATACTCAGGCCCAATCCCCACTTTTTTTTTTTTTTTTTTTTTTTTTTTTTTTTTTTTTTAATCCTGTGAAGCCTCTGATCTCAATTGTCCAAGAGATTACTTTTATTATTCCAGTTCAAGTTTTATTACATTGTTGAGAAGACTATTTCTCAGAGGTAACGCTTAAGGGGGGTCACCGGCTTTTTTTATCCTTTTCTCTCTTTCCCTGGCTTGTATCCATTCGGCCCCATTCAGCTAACTGATATAAGGCCATCCCCATCCAGGTGTCGATTTCATCCTGGCGAGCGATAGCGAGCCAGCATTGTATGGAGAAATCCGGCTTCGCCGGAGACATTTTTCTATCGAAAAATGTACAAATTTAGCTTGCTGTCAAAACAAAAATATATATATGGTGGCTCGCAAAAAAATATTGACACCTGGATGGAGGTAAACGTCTTAAAACAGTAGGCTGAACGGGGCCGAATGGATACAAGCCAAAGAGAGAGGGAGAGAAAGAAAAAAAAAGCGCGGTGGGCTCCCTTAACACTGTAGATAATTGCTTACTTAGCAGAGTTAGCACGCTTATATAATATAGCCTTAGTAAAGTTAAAGTATATTTATTTTAAAAGTTTAAGATTATGATAATAAAGTAAAGTCGGAGTCACACGAGCGATTTTTCCGTCAATTTTTACGAGCAATTGTTGTCTGGCGGCTTCAAAATACAAGTTCCGTAAGAATTAAACTAGTGGACATAATCTACCTTCGATCTAGTTTCCGATACCAGTGCAAAAATATCCCTAAATATCACCAGAAAAAACTTGCTCGTGGAAAGTTGACGGAAAAAGCGCTCGTGTGACCGTGGCTTAATAGCCGCTGTCACACGAGCGATATTTGCGTCAATTTTCCATGAGCAAGTTTTTTCTCGTTATAATTCGGGACTTGTTTGCACTGGTATCAGTAACTAGACTGAAGGTATATTATGTCAGGCGGCTGAATTCTGATAAAGTGTAATTTTTGAAGCGGCCAGACCATAATTGCCCGTAAAAATTGCTCGAAAAACGGCTTGTGTGACTCCGGCTTTAAAATGTATTGTATCCATTTGTATTGCAATAACTTATAAATATATATATCTATCTATTTACTCAGGCCCAATCTATATCTATCTATCTATCTATTTATTTACTCAGGCCCAATCTATCTATCTATTTATTTACTCAGGCCCAATCTATCTATCAATCTATCTATCTATCTATTTACTCAGGCCCAATCTATCTATCAATCTATCTATCTATCTATCTATTTACTCAGGCCCAATCTATCTATCAATCTATCTATCTATCTATTTACTCAGGCCCAATCTATCTATCTATCTATCTATTTACTCAGGCCCAATCAATCTATCTATCTATCTATTTACTCAGGCCCAATCTATCTATCAATCTATCTATCTATCTATTTACTCAGGCCCAATCTATCTATCAATCTATCTATCTATCTATTTACTCAGGCCCAATCTATCTATCAATCTATCTATCTATCTATCTATTTACTCAGGCCCAATCTATCTATCAATCTATCTATCTATCTATTTACTCAGGCCCAATCTATCTATCTATCTATCTATTTACTCAGGCCCAATCAATCTATCTATCTATCTATTTACTCAGGCCCAATCTATCTATCAATCTATCTATCTATCTATTTACTCAGGCCCAATCTATCTATCAATCTATCTATCTATCTATTTACTCAGGCCCAATATATATATCTGTATCTATTTATTCAGGCACAATCCCCACTTTCCTTCTTTTTTGTTTATTTATTTTTATTTTTTTAAACTTAAGATTTTTTTTTTTAACTTAGATTTTTTTGTTCTTTTTGTTCTTTTTCCTCGTTTGTTTTTAACTTAGATATAATAGACACATTTGTTATATTATAGTATATGGATTAGATTTTTTGTTTTTGTAATGAATAGCTTACAGTATTACTTGACTAGTCAGTAGTTGCTGAGTTTAGCTTTACATAGTAAGAGTTAAGGCGGGTTTCACACCAGAGCTTTTTTTTTAATCTTTCTCTCTCCCTCTCTCTCTTGGGCTTGTATCCATTCGGCCCCATTCAGCCTACTGTTTTAAGAAGTTTACCCCCGTCCAGGTGTCAATATTATCCTGGCGAGTGGTAGCGAGCCAGGATACTGTATGTATTTTTGTTCTGACATCAAGCTAAATTTGTACACTTTTCGATAGAAAAATTTCTCCGGCGAAGCCGGATTTCTCCATACAATGCTGGCTCGCTTTCGCTCGCCAGGAAGAAATCGACACCTGGATGTGGATAAACGTCTTAAAACAGTTGGCTGAATGGGGCCGAATGGATACAAGCCAGAGAAAGAGAGAAAAGGAGAGAAAGAGAGAAAAAACAACGGTGACCTCCCTTAACCCCTCAGACCCGGAAGGGCTCTTAAACACCCATAAAAAACACACCCGAGCTACCCGGAAGGGCTCTTAGACACCCATGAGCTCAAAGCCTGTAAGCTTGGTGTGCGAGGCGTCGGTCCGACGCATGTAAACAACAGCCGGCTGGACCGACGCCCCGCATCTCCGGCCACAAGAAGGAGTGCGTCGCTTGTTCGTGTGTGCCTGTATGTTATTGTTAAGTATCAAAAAGTAGTGTAAAGTGGCTGTTTTTGCCATAAAGTTATCTCCAATGAAATCATTATCACAACTGAACCAGTTGACTTAGAGAACTCTACTTAACACCATTCTACAGGTACGAAACACATCTACGCTTGGGGATGCGCGGGAATGCGGAAGCAGTCCGAATAGCAAAGATACGGTAGCCTAGGCGTAGACGTTTTTCGGCCAAAACCCCCGGGTTTCGGTATGGAATACATAGCCGGGGCTGGAGGGTTAAGTATACTGTATGTGTGTGAATATCGTTACTGCTGCCATTATTACTACCATACCGTATATATATATATAGAGAGAGAGAGAATATTATAATGTATAACTTGCAAAATACACATAGAGATATATAGATTATAATGTAATGTAAAACTTGCATGTTGGCCAGACCTATGAGAGTTCCGTATGGAGCTCAGTGGTCTGGTTAATCTGCTCTACATAACTGTAAAACTTGCAAAATGATCAAACTAAAACTGGGACGATACACGATAAATGCAAAAGAACTAATAAAAATAGCTATGTGGAAACAACGCTTAATAAAATAAAATGTTTAAATAAAATTTTGAAATAATAATGATCAACTATGCTGTATATTTGAGATAATGTTCACTCGACCAAAAAACAATCTCTACACTGGTGAACTGTAAATAATCTAGTGTGAACGGAATGAATCGGGTGAAACATACGTCTGTGAGGTATATATCTGTTAACATAATAATATCTCATAGACGTATGTTGCACCCGATTGTATTGTGTTCTTTTATTTCCAATTTGATTTTATTAAGCGTTATTTCCACATAGCGATTTTGATTAGTTCCTTTGCGTTTATCTTGTGTCGTCCCAGTTTTGGTTTGTTTATTTTGCAAGTTTTACATTATAATTATCATAAGATTTCGACCGACTTCCAGAATGTTTAGAGCGTTAGTGTAAAGATTGTTTTTTTGGTCGAGGGTATGACTTTATGGTACCGGTAATGTGATGTTAATTATTACAAATTTTATGGGATATATTCTATACAAGACAAGAGAGATACCCAGAGTTCTATTTATGGAAGTAGGACGCCACTTTTGACTGTACTGTCGCGCTAATAAGTCATGTCCCAGCTGTCATTACGTTTGGCTCCCTCTGTGCTGTATTAATGTCTGTCAGATGTTGAATAGGGTAGGTGTCCCAGCTGTCATTACGTTTGGCTTGCTCTGTGCTGTATTAATGTTGTCAGATGTTGAATAGGGTGGGTAAGTGTAGGAACATGTTTGTATATTTTACTCGATATGAAGAAATAAAACTTAGATATTGCTGATGTGCTGTATTAATGTCTGTCAGATGTTGAATAGGGTGGGTGAGTGTAGGAGCATGTTTGTATATTTCACTCGATATGAAGAAATAAAGCTTAGATATTGCTGATGCCAATTATTAATCAAAACATACTTGGTGCCGAGACATGACTTATTAGCGCGACTGTACACTGGTGACTCAGACATTTCCGTTACCATTATGCTTTGCTTGGCCTGCAGTGTAGTGATGCCTTTCAGCTTTTTGACCATTTTATTCAGTTTAGGAAGGACATTGCGTAGGGGCTACGACTCGGGTGTTTTTCTCTTTAACTTTAACCCTTTCACGCATTTATGACGCAGAGGTTGCCAGATTAGCAATAAGAAATGGAGTTCTCTCACTCTTATAATTACCTCTCCAAAATTTAGTTTTCTGCCCACAGCTAACTCAAAGACAACTGCAGAGGTTGAAGTAACTAAACTAAAGGTTTCTAAATACCCCTGATGGTAACAAAGGCTGTAAAGTATCCCCAATAGGCTCAAAATTGCATCATATGTCGGAGAGGGTTAAGAGGTTTTGTCATAACCGAGTAAAAGCTTCTGATGGTAGCTGAAATACTGTAAAGAAAAAGATCGGGTTGGAAGGGTAATGATTGTATTATTAAGGAAGACATTTTAACACTTTTGTTGCGGAAATTGTCATATGACAATTGCTTGGTCACCACTGTACCATACAGGGTTTTTGGACTAAAAGTAACCTTCATTCCCTGCACATTTTCATGTATAAACAAGAGCTAAAACTTATATCAATGATATATCCTTGAAAGCAGAGGAATAGACCTTTCCAATGACACCTGAATTATGTCTTTACAGCAACGATATTGCACAGGTGACGCTAAATTGGTAAAAACTAGCGAGTTTGAGCGGTTTACGCTATTCCTGAGTTTGTAAGGGAGCTGGAGAAGTCTCCCACTGCCACTAGTGATGGCCCAGAGACGGTGGGTGGTGGATAGGACGGTCCCGCGCGGCTTATACTCGCTCGCCTGCCTCCCAGTCCTTGTTCAAGGCAGAAATTCTGCAATTGTCACATGACAAGTGCCGCAGTGATGACCGTATTTTTTATATAACAACCCGCAGGCAATCAGTTAATGAGATTATAAGATTGTGAGGCAGGATGTAGGTGGTATGAAAGACAGTTAATGTTCTAGATTGTTCTATTTTTTGTATCTACTCCAAAGTGTTGGCTGCCAAATATATATTATACTACCTCTATTGACAGGTAGATATCAAATTAACATATGTATGGAGTGTATATGAAGCAGAGTAGTTCTAAATTCCTAAAGAAACTATTTAATGTACTGTACTTCCAATAATTGTAAGGAATATTCCAGTTACTGACAGTGATTGGAAATTATGTGATTCTCTTTAGGGTTACACATTAATTTGGTATATTTTAAGATCATTACTTTTATCTGGTCTAAGTCAGTGCCAAGATTCAGTGGCACTCAAATGTTATTTTTTTAAATTATATTACAGTAGATCTTTGTTAAGGGAGCCCACCTCTCTTTCTCTCCCTCTCTCTTTGGTTTGTATCCATTTGGATTTCTTCCATGTGTCCTCAAATTTTGTATGTTGCATAAACCATCGGAGAAGTCTGCCGTATACTGTATGTAATATATTTTCATATCCAAAGGATTTACATTAACTTTAGAGATATTTTTTTATATTTTGGTAAATTGAATGTGTTTTATTTTTATTTCTTCTCTTTTTTAGATAACTATATTATATAGGTAAATACATTTTGTATGGTATTTCACGTTCCTCTTCATTAATACATTTGGAACGTGACTTATAGTTTAATGTGTCTTATCAGTGATACTGTAAAGTATGTCACACAAGGAGAAAAGTTAATTTGTACCAGACATTCTTAACAATACCTGTACTTCTCACAATGTTTAGTATCGAAATTGAGCACTTACCCAAAACTCACAAGCGGTCAATTAAAAGTGTCCTAGGCAGCTGTAACCCCGATAATGTGCGTCAGACTTTGGTATCTGCAATAATTGGATAATCTGTATTTTAGATTTATAAATTAGATTGTACCGATCAGCCACATGTAGTGAGAATATGTAACCCGGCTATTTGTAGGGAGAATTATGCAAACCAGCCACCTTTAGGGAGAACAAGTAATCGGGCCACCTGTAGGGAGAATTATGCAAACCAGCCACCTTTAGGGAGAACAAGTAATCTAGCCACCTGTAGGGAGAATTATGCAAACCAACCACCTGTACGAAGACTATGTAACCCGGCTATTTGTAGGGAGAATTGTGCAAACCAACCACCTTTAACTAGAACAAATAATCTAGCCATATGTAGGGAGAATTATGCAAACCACCTTTAGGGAGAAAAGTAATTGAGCCACATGTAAGGAGAATGATGCAAACCAGCCACCTCTAGTGAGAATATGTAACCGAGCCATATGTAGGGAGAATTATGCAAACCAGCCATTTATAGAGAGAATTATTAAGACCCAGCCATACGTAGAGAGAATTAGGTAAGCCAGCCATCTATTGGGAGAATTATGGCAATCATTTACAATATTTCAACCAGTTTTTATGAGCCGCCATGCCATAGACCCGACATTCATGTCCAGTACAGTATTTCAATTAAGGGAGCCCACCTCGCTTTTTTCTCTTTCTCTCCCTCCCTCTTTGGCTTGTATCCATTCGGCCCCATTCAACCTACTGTTTCAAGACGTTTACCCCCATCCAGGTGTCAATATTTTCCCGGCGAGCGATAAAAATGGCGTAGATAACGAATTATGGGGTATAGGCCCACAAGGTAAAAGTCAGAGAGTCGGATAAAATTTCAGCAAGGGATTTATTGCCAAAGTAAGCAGTACGATACCGGGAATAAGCAGATTCAAATGTAAAACTTGCAAACTAAACAAACCAAAACTGGGACAAAGACAATATAAAGGCAAAATAACTCATCAAAATCGCTGTGTGGAAATAACGCTTACTAAAATATAAATGTTATGAAATAAAAGAACACAATCCACCAACATAGATTACAGTGGGACGAGTCGTTACGAATCAAAGGTGTAAAAACTCTCTCCATTAACCCTCTAACTC
Organism: Lithodes maja; assembly: GCA_037953745.1. NCBI lineage: Eukaryota > Metazoa > Arthropoda > Malacostraca > Decapoda > Lithodidae > Lithodes > Lithodes maja. Next base: position 22,389 of record JBAKBP010004127.1, on the reverse strand, counting down.
CCACAGGCCTTCCTAATCTGAATAATATAGTGTAATGATTATGATAGCCACAATAAAAGGAAGATGAGCGTGATGGGCAGGCTGTCAAACCGTAGCAGTTTTGATTGAAGACTTGAATAAATACAATAAGGAATACAAGAAAATGAACATGAAATAGCATTGTTTTTAATAATACTAGTAGGAATACAAGAAAATTAATATAATATAGCATTGTTTTTTAATAATACAATAAGGAATACAAGAAAATGAACATGAAATAGCATTGTTTTTTAATAATACTAGAAGGAATACAAGAAAATGAACATGAAATATTATGCTCTCTCCACTAACCAACTTTACTCCTAAACTCGATTAATGAAATTAACAAACACATGTGGCAGTCCGGGGATTCGAACCTAGGATGCTCACACCGAAAATCAACACGCTTATGCATTGTTTTTAATAATACTATAAGGAATACAAGAAAATTAATATAATATAGCATTGTTTTTTAATAATACAATAAGGAATACAAGAAAATTAATATAATATAGCATTGTTTTTAATAATACTAGTAGGAATACAAGAAAATTAATATAATATAGCATTGTTTTTTAATAATACTAAAAGGAATACAAGAAAATGAACATAATATAGCATTGTTTTTTAATAATACAAGAAAATTAACATAATATAGCATTGTTTTTTAATAATACAAGAAAATTAACATAATATAGCATTGTTTTTTTAATAATACAAGAAAATTAACATGATATAGCATTGTTTTTAATAATACCAGAAGGAATACAAGAAAATTAACATGAAATAGCATTGTTTTGGCCATTTTTTCCACTTCCAAAGACATAATTGGAACTATAAACCACAATTTTATCTTTTCATATACAGTACTGTACAATAATAGAGACCAAACAGAATGGAAATTGAAAAAAAAAGGAGAAGTGGGGATTGGGCCTGAGCATATGGATAGCATAGATAGATTAAAATGTAAAACTTGCAAACAAAACTGGGACAAAGACAATATAAAGTGAAAAAAAATTATTGCTATGTGGAAACAACGCTTACTAAAATAAAATAGAAAGATAGAAAAAGAATGGACTGGCTTTTGTGATAGGGGTGTCACATGAGGATATTAAATTTTACTGGTAAAATTTTAACTTTTATCAAAATTCACCAATAATTTGCCTTCAGTTTAGTTACTAATATAAAAGTAAAAGAGCTCTGAAATTTTTGTGAGAAATAACTTTGCTCATCAAGAATTGCCAGAAATTCTGCTTGTGTAACATCATCTTAAGGGGGGGGGGGGGTCACCGTCTTTGTTTTATCTTTCTCTCCTTTTCTCTCTTTCCCTGGCTTGTATCCATTCGGCCCCATTCACCCAACTGTTTTAAGACTTTATCCCCATCCAGGTGTCGATTTCTTCCTGGCAAGCGAGCGAGCCAGCATATTGTATGGAGAAATCCGGCTTAGAAATTTTTCTATCGAAAAATGTACAAATTTAGCTTGCTGTCAAAACAAAAATATATACTGTATATATGCTGGCTCGCTACCTCTCGCCAGGAAAATATTGACATCTGGAAGGGGTAAACGTCTTCAAACAGTAGGCTGAATGGGGCCGAATGGATACAAGCCAGAGAAAGAGAGAAAAGGAGAGAAAGTTTAAAAAAGCAAGGTGGTCTCCCTTAATTGTACTGAAAGGGTTAAGAAGATACTATTGTGATGATGTTAACCCCTTTAGTACGAGTTGGTCTTTTCATCTTATTCTGGCTACTATTAGAAGATTTTAACCCTTTCAAGCTCCAAGACGCATTTCTTTTCTGTTTTCTGGTAGTTATTAGACGATTTTATTCAGATTAGGAAGGGTATATGGAAGGCAGGGAGTTGATTGAGATGGTCTTTACCCTTTTAATACCCACAGATCTATATTAAGCTGCATAAAATCGTCTAATGACAGCCAAAATAAACTGCTAAAATGCGTCAGAGCTTCAAGGGGTTAATCGGTTTAGAAAGGACAGCAACTAAATACAGTAATAGGCTACATACTGTCTCAATTAACCCTTTAACTATCACAGATACTTCCTAAGCTGCATATAATTATTTCAGTAGAGCCATAAGATAAAAACAAAAATCACCCGTTCTGAATGGGTCTATATATGTTCCAGAATATATTAATAAAGATCTGTATATTTTACTGGGTGGATGGGACTCGTTAGCCTTGGTCGGCAACTCATCTAGGGGAGACAACCTTATACAAATCCGGGTGGATGGGACTGGTCAGCCTTGGTTGGCAACCTGTCTAGGGGAGTAAACCTGATACAAATCCGTACTGCTTACCTAAGGGTAAGGCAGGTTAGTGGATGGATTAGCCGAACACCACTGTAGAAAAATAGTGCTAACAAGATACACAGAGGGCCTCGGAGTCGGACGGATCCTAAATTGAGTGGTCAATCCTGTAAGTCCTTTACTAAACTGGCTCGGGTTGTCCCTCTCACAGGGAATAGGTCCGCTTGGGGGCATTCTGTGTATGGCCACCCTCGTAAGGGGAGTAAGGCGTCCGGCAATAGATAGATAGATAGATATTTTACAAGCCAAATCTTTATTGCTCATGTCACTAATAATTTGCTGTGATAATTCTAGGCTAAACTAGTTACATACCAGTAGCTCTATGTTGACTTTTTATTTTGTAACTATATTTATGTTACTGTAATGTTATAGAATATATCACTAGGTACTTAAGATAATAATAACATGATCTATAAGTATTGGTAAGTGTTTAATGTCTGCTACAATCAGTCTTATAAAGGCATTTAACAAAAATAAAGCTTCTCTCTTCACATCCATCTTTCTCAAATAATAATTAATTGTTTGAATCTCAAGCAACCTGTCTCTATCAAATAAAGTGTTGATCTAAATCATATGCTCTTTTTTTATTAAAGGTTTTTCCTTTGAATTTGTTTATACTTTAGCTGCATTTTGCTTGGTTACAGTGGCCCAAAGAAACGGCAGGAAAATATATAAAAATTGTAGGAAATGAGGAAAAAAGGACATTGACACACCTTCATACTCTTTTGCTCACATACGCATTATCGCACAATAGAGATATCTCACTTGGCCTGGTCGGCTCAAGTATATTTCCGCATCTTGTAAGGGAGGTGGCCTTTTGTTGACCTGTATGAACACAGATCGAGGTACCAATTGCCCCAGGCACTTAATATAGGAAGTACAGTATAGGCAGAGGGCTATGGTGGCTGGAAGTTGTGTTTGTTTGAAGGGGGTTTGTTGGAGATGATTGAGAGGGGTTGCTTTTGATAGGAGTAAGAGTAGAAGGGGGTCAGAAGGGAGTAAGGAAGAAGCTGTTGGGGAAAAACGGACAGGTGGTACTAATAATCGACTAGATTTAGTTCGGGTGGGTTGATGTCATACTCCACATTTTGTGCTAGTGAAAGATGTGGGAGACATAGTAGTGGGTGATCTAGGGTAAGGGGCCGGGAGGTGTACGTGCTAGAAGCCTAGAAGGTGGATATGGGGTTTTGATGATAACTGGAGGAATGATTTGAGAAAGGGTGTGTAAAGAGGGTGGTGAGAGACGAAAGGTTTGAGTAGGTTGGCTGCGAGGGGTAAGGGTCGGATGTGGTAGAGTGAGGGGTGAACGGGCCGGGAGGTGGTAGGTGATTGCTGAGTAGTGGGATAGAGATAATTGATGGGGGGGGAGAGGGGGACTATTTGTGGTGCTTGGGGTAGTCCTTCTCGGCCTCACGGTCATGGTGGTGATGCGCCTGTGAGGTAGAATGGCGCCTGGACGTATGGTGTTTATGGTGCCTTTTCTTGTGTCATCTTTCCTTTCTACCTTTTCTTTTCTGTTGGGTTTCGGGATTGTCGATGGTTATGAATTTGTTCTTCCTGGGTGTTGGAGGACGTGTAATTTCTATGGTAGCGACTCGTGCACATCTCGCTGGACTGGGGGTTGTTTCCTTGTGGCTTGGAGGTGTGGTGGGCAGTGCAGGAAAATCGCTTGGTGGTGGTGGTGCAGGTGTGGTGAGATGCTTTTCTATTATTCTATATATATATATATATATATATATATATATATATATATATATATATACACACACACAGTATATACCCTTTGTCAGAGTGAGGGTTGGTATCCTCTACTTCCCATAGCCCCTTCTATCTTTTTCTCCATCTGCATCTCTAATTTTTTCAAATGGCGTGGGAATGCGGCGACCCCAACGCCCGCCACTTTCTGGTGCAGATAGCCTCCTCTTTGGTGGAGGGGTGAGAAATTTCCACCACCGCTTTCTCCTTCGAGACGTAGAAGTCGGCTAAAGGGGATCGGGGGTTGGGGGGGCCTGGTATCCTTTTCCCCTTAAATAAATCTACCAAAAAAAGGAGACAGAGGTGGGGGCGATGGAACGCGTTTGTGGTCCCGGACCCTAAGAATAGGAGCTTGTTCCTATTCTAGCTCTGTCTTTAGTTGGCCAAACCCTCACCCCACCCCACCCCCCAAAAAAAATAATAGGAAAAGTTGGGATTGGACCTGAGTATATTATATACATACATATATATACAGGTATATACAGTATAGTATATATACTGTATATATATATATATATATATATATATATAGGCATATATATATATATATATATTCTTTTTCTTTTTTTCTTTTTTTTGTACAACGTAAATCGTCATATTATAGTTGGACCTGAATGTGATAGTTTGACTGATATTTAGTTTTATGTGATGGACAAAGAATTAGCACATACAGTATAATTATGTAACTATTGCATATTTTGAATTAGTTTATACGCTAACAGGAGAGTGCGCTTCATTTGTCTCTGCTGGTTGTTTGCTGACGTCACAAGATAGACGTCATTCGCGCGTAAATTTAGAGGACAAAACTGAAGCTGGGTACAGCACCTGGTTGGTTTTTATGTTATTTTTTAGATTACAGTGAATTTGTAATACAAAATTATATACTCCAGGCATCTTCCATCACTCACACATCTGTTGAGGGTAAGTATAACTACGAAATAAACATATTAGTTTGAATATAAGGTAAATATGTGTGGTGCTTGGATTGACAGGCTGGGGGGTAATGGCTTAGGCTATTTTGTTGGGGTGGCTTTCGGGCTTATTTTCTTATGTGTAGCCTATCATGCTTTATTTGATCCGTTGCGAAATATGCATAACATATATAGTCCACCTATAAGGTAGAACCAAAGTTGTGCTTCCCAGATATGTATGATTATATTAATGATCGAATATAGGCTAAGCTGGACAAAAATATTAGTTGGCAACTCAACTGATAAGGCACTGACCTAAGCCTTTTGAAATTTGACATTGCAAGAATTATAGCCGGTTTTAGTAGCTATCTATTTGTGTTGTAGGTTTGTGCCAGTCAGTAGAATAACATGAATAGGCCTAGGTTCAATCATTATTTTATGAAATAGGCCTAGCCTAGCAAAATTTATTGTAGGTCCTAGGTGTAGCATAAGGTGACTGGACGACTCGGCCTATGGGACAACTCGGCTCGGACAGCTCGGCCCACTTTTGGACAACTCGGCCCCATGTTTTGCTATGGGGCAATTTGACGAGACCAGTCAGGATATAGGATTGGGAGAGCTAAGTGGAGGGTTTATGGCGTGTGTGTAATGTGGGCGAAATGTTCGTTTATTGTATAATTAGGCTAGGCCTATGTCATAGGCTAGTTCTCTCGATTCATAATGTGTAGGTTAGGTTAGGTTAGGTTAATTACGAGTTGTCTCGTAATTAACACAGGGCCGAGCTGTCTCGTTTTTACTGGGCCGAGCTGTCCCGTGGGCGGCGGGCCGAGTAGTCTAGCATTCGTAGCTTAATGGGGCCAGGGCTAGTAGCCCGATAAGGGCAAAGGCGATAGGCTAATGAGCTATTGCACCCTTAGGCCTATTAGCTTTATTTTTGGGCCAAATTCTCTCAATATAATCGTGCTTTAAACAAGTAAAGTGTGAGAGAGTCGAGAGACTTCGCTTAGGATTACCCGACTAGGCCTAGCCTAGCCTACTCATTTTGATAAATTTACACCTTCACAACCCCTGATTTGTCGCTATTCTGTTGCTCATAATAGGTTAATATTATTCATAGTAGACTTAGTATGGTTCGTCAGTTCGACGATGCTCTGAAATTTATATAATGTATAGGCCTAGCCACCTATTTGCCTTGAAATAGATACATAATAGGGAATAGGCTCGCAGCCTTATTATACATACCGGTAATTTATTAGGGACAATGTAGGTCTATGGAATCCTTATACTGTACTCATCATCTCATGTGTAATACACTGTGGGAGAATAATTTGGTAACGTTCAACAAGACTACATCGGCCTTATTTACCATTTTTTTTTTTTTTTTTCTTCAAGGAATATAGTGTTTCATAGTTTAGCATGGTTTGAGTGGAGGATTTGCACAAACTTACCTATTATCTATCAATCTGAAGATACAGCGTCAAATTGCGCCATTTATTGGGTGAATCGCGCTTTTACAGTAGGTAAGGGAAATTGTGGGGTACATTGGATACACGATGGGTTGAGAGGGGGCGTTGTCCCCCCTCACCCCCCCTTGATTTATTGTCATCCTCATATATGTAGATCTGTAAGGGGGCAAAAACAGGTTGCCGGTATTTCGTTTTTGTGAGTAATGCTCACGCCATTTATAGGGTGAATCGCACTCACCGCATCTTTCAAAACAAGAAGAAGAAGGGCGAAGGATTCATTGTGCGCAATGCTTTGTTTACGGTCGGGACTTATTATTTTTGTTATTTTTCGGTGTAATCGGGTTTTTTCAAGTGTCGATAACGAAATTCCTCCATGCGGACTATAATGAGAAAAATATGGCGAGTCTATTGGTCCCTATTTTCCCTAATAAATTGTTTCTAATAAGGCGGATGTAGTGTCCTTGAAGATTATCAATAATTTTGATCACATTTATAAAACCCGATATTAGGCTAATAGAAAAACGCCCATTCTAATCAATCTCAGAGCTCTTTCGGACATCCTCACTGTTTACAAAAGCCTTCTTTATGCAGTATAATCAATATTTACCCCCTGCTGGCAACATAGATGACGATTTCAATAATTCATGGGGGGGGGGGGGTGAGGAATCGTGTATCCCACATTGGAATTATAACTAAGACCATGAAGACACTAATTTCTCAAAATCTGGAGGAAAAAACATGAAAAATAAGGGTGCGAGCCTATTTCCTATACTGTAATTACTGATTAAATATTTATAGATGATTTATGTTGTATGTTGGTAGTGGTACGCCCGATAACACAACTCTTACCCTGTGGTGATGGGCTAGTCTATCAGAGAGAACTGAGCAATCTCTGCCATACCCATAGCTTACTCTGACTGTTCCTTTTACTTATATATTTTCTAGATCTCAAGTGACGGCGTCTCTTCCGTGGATTGACCTCCCCATCTGCCAACCTAGATGTTGGCAGATTGGAAGCCAAAGTGTCACATTTTTTCCTTTGCCCCTCAACTTTCTCTTCATAATTACTGAGGGGCATAGGGCCCTGGGTGGGGCTTTGGTTTCCCGGGCGTTTCTGCACCCTCCTCAGCTCCCCGCCATGGAGTGGCTTCGGTCACCCAGGCTTTATTGTGGTAGGCAGGGAGGGATCTGTGGGGGCGCTCGGTTATGGCCTTGGCCCTGCTCGGGGCCTTGGGGCTGTTCGGCCAGGCAGCCTGGGGAACAGCAACAACAACAACTCTTACCCTCATTTTCAATGGAAACATTGACCTAACATGACATTACTTAACTTGAGGGCTGCTTTCCTCAGACTCCCACAATTCGAACATCAGCAGGGCTTCTTGAATATGGTAAGACTAAAAAAAAAGACTCCGTTTCGAAAGGAAAACAATTAAAAAATAGGGGTTGTATAATTGTAGATTTACCGATAATAATACTCAGATTAGGAAGGAAGGTCCTCTAGTAATCACTAATCAGACGGTAATGATTTTAAGTTATCCTCAAACTGATTGGTGACTGATCCTTCCTAAAATAAATAATTAAGAGGAAAGTTATCTGGTATATATCAAGAAAACTGGCCACCTTTTTTCTTGGAAATTTAAAGTAATTTATCGAAAGCATATGACCTATACTTCATATTAATATATGTCATTACCGTCAGAAATGCATTGTATGGATAATGGACACTATATAAAGCACTGAAGCAGTGTAATAAACCGAAAGAGAGGTGGAAGGATGGAGTGAAGAAGTACTGTACAGTAGGCTAAATGGATGAAGGCAGTGCTGGTTGGGAGGAGAGGCGTCGACTGACTGGGGACAGAGGTGCATGGGGGCGTTTTGTTCGTGGCCACACCTTCGGGGGATCACAGCGTCAGGCAATAAATAGATAGGCACAAATTCTCCCTATAACTCTCCCTATCAATGGCAATACTAATTAAAACCACTGTATATCGATGAAAAACTAGCTAAAATACAAATTCACAAGAAAGGTGGCCAGTTTCCTTGATATTTACAAGTTATCTAATTGGAAAGGGTTAAAACTAAGTAATTTTGTGTAATTTCACTTTCAGAAAGTATGAGAAGACAGTGACATGGATCTCCTGACTGTTGCTGCTGATGCAGTGTTTAATGCTGATGCTTTGGAGGGTAAGATTCCCACTCACCCCTATCACCCGACCATTCGTATCCTTTACTTCACACTGAACATTCTCACCCCTGACCCAACCCAACCCTCTCACCCCTGCCCCAACCCAACCCAACCCAACCCAACCCAACCCAACCCAACCCAACCCTCTCATCCCTGACCCAACCCTCTCACCCCTGACCCAGTCTCACATCCTAAATGGCAGCTTTCCAGGCGGCCCTGTCATGGGCTGCCTCTGTTGTCAAGTTCTTTATTTTGAGATCGGACCGGAGTACCCGAGCCCACATAATTCTAGGTCCACCCCTACAGGCAGCTCCCCCCACGTTCACAGTCCGGCATTTCTTCACCCAGTTCTGATCATCCATTCTCTCCACATGTCCAAAGCAACCAAGTCAGCTCGTGCGCATCACTTCACTGACACTACTAATGCCCAGACGCCTTCTCAATTCCTCGCTCGATACTCTGTCCCTAAGATTAACCCCACACATCCATCTCACCATTTTCTTCTCATTCCGTTTCATTCTATTGATATCCTCCGTTTTAACCGGCCACGTCTCCGAGGCATAGGTCATCGCGCTTCTAACACACGAGGTATACACCTTCCCTTTAAGGTGGGATGGGACCCCTCTCATGGTCAGGAGTGGCAACAGCTCTCTAAACTTTCCCCAGCCACTTCTGACTCCAGCAATGGAGCTAGCTTCAGCGCCACCTCCGGCGGAAATCGTATCGCCCAGGTAGCAGAACTTATTCACACACTACAGAGGCAACATTGAATTGAGTTACTTCCCACCCCCTTCCCACATACTGCGCATGGATAGTCGCCGCTTCTTTCCTTAATTCCACGCCCTACTCCACTAATCATGACCTTTGTTTTATCTATGTTAACTCTTAGACCCTTATTTGCCATACCTTCCATGCATCTTTTGAACATTATCATTAATATTTGATTTAGCAAGTTACCCCGCCTTTGTAACTTTGTTCACTATATTTAATATCTGCAAATCTAATTCTTAACTGTTTATGGTACTTGAGTCAGTTTCTGGTGAGCTTAAAATTGACTGTTTTTGCAGAAGTGTGTTTGAGCCTGACCCCCAGCAAGGAAAGTCGTGCAGTGCTGGGTGAAGTAACTAACACTGTCAACATTAGTCCTGAGAGGTACCACAACTCCTCCCTCCGTGCTCTGCTCACCGCCCCCACGCTCTCCACACCCAATAACAAGAGTGGGGCAGGATCGGCCACACAGCATGCTGCATCAGGGTAACTACTTGGACCTGTTAAGAATAAACTGGACACACGACCTGTCTGTGGAATCATAAAAAGTTATTTGTTGAGATTGAGCAGCTGGTGTATACCAGTAAGCCTTTTCATTGTCACTACATCATAAAATTGGTAATGCAATACACATTTTGTTGATTAATTAATTAAAAGTTTGTTTAACCAGACCACTGAGTCTCATTTTGTTGAAAAAATAGGTTTTATGATTCGTGTTTCAGTTTTTCTTTGTAGCCCCAAAGAACTCTTATGAAAACTCGGCATATTCCAAGAAACTGGCCACAACCAATTAGTTGAGATACTAAAAACTAGAGATATCTCAATGCCTGGCTTTCTGGAGGCTAGGTATAGATAACCTCCAGACCCTGTCCAGGACCAGGGTTCAGCCTTTGGCCAGCACCTCCTTTGAGGGAAGGGAAAGGTTATACTCTTGTAAAGATTCCATGTAAGGAGTCCTTCTTCAGAAATATGCCTTAGACTCTTCACTACATGGAAGTGAGAAACTAACAACAAATGGTGAAATAGTAAGCTATGAGTGGCATGGGATGATCAACTGCCAATCGGCTAGAACATTGGAAGTTGTCATGTAGCTACAGTGTTAAGTAATTTAAATTATAAGTACCATTAGCTGCAAGAAGAGACAAGGTTCACTTGTATAAATACCAGTATAGTATGTTGTGTCTTTTAGATTTCGTTGTGTTGGTCGAGGCAGTAGTAATGGCAAATCACTGTCTTCTCCTTCACCCGGGGCTGGAACCCCCGGGTGTGAGGGTAAGTTCAGCCGGCTGAGCTCGGTGTTCGGGGGTTGTGGGACCAGCCCTCTCACACCCATGACCAACCTCAAGCTACTCACCCGTATTGCATCCATGGAAGAATCACTCTCAAGCAAGAAGGTGTTGTTCCAGAGTCAACAGAACAATAGTGAGAATATTATCGCTCCAACAGCCTCTGCATCTGACTCAAAGTTTAATTCACCACAAGCCATGAAATTAAGACGACACAAGAGTGACAGTGTGAATCCGAATGGCAAGTTCAAAAAGCTTATAAAGTGTCGTACAATAAGGAAGCACCCCAGCAGCACAGACTATCCCACCTTAGGCTCCCCGGGTAACCTGGTTCTGGGGGACAGTGTGGGCAAGTTGCTGCCGCTGGATGATGTCTCTCAACGACCTGAAGGATCCAGGAAGGAAAAATCACTTGGATTGTTGAGTGAAAAGTATGTTTGTAATTTTATTTTTTGATATATGGTACATATTCATGATATAATTTTATAATTCTTCACATCTTCTGAAATAGGGTAGTACAGTGTATGATCAAAATTATATGTTAGCTTTTAATATGCTATCTTTGGCTCTCCTGAACCTATCTTAATTCTTCCCTGACAACCCCTATATATCATATTGTCCAAGCGCTGCTCTCTCCGAGTCTCTTAGCAAACTGAACTTATTTTACCATCAGGTAATCCTTCTCATCTCCCTTCCTATTCCATGTTTTGACAAGAATGATAAAAATGATACACAATATTAGTAATTTATCATATTAGAAGTTATAAACCCTCGACTTACTTTCATTAGAAACACCAAGATGTAGAGGTGTTTGAGTGGATGAAGGGTATCAATAAGGGGACATCAGTAAAGTACGGTATTAAAGTCAAATACAGTCAAAGCTGTATGATTGAAATAACCCATACTAATGGCTTCCAACTAGATAAATTCTACTTTAAAAAAGGATATAGGTAAGCATTAGCTTGGAAATAGGGTTGTATATGTGTGGAATAGATTGCCTAGTACTTTACAGTACAGTACTTTAATCAGCTCAGAAACGGTGAAAAGTTTCAAAAGTAATTTGGTTAGTCATATGAATGACATGGCTTGGGTGTGAAAGGGGTCTGCCTTGTGTGGGTTGGTAGGCCCTCTGCGGATTTCTGTGTTCGAATGTTCTTATGTTTTCCCCATCAGGTTCCTGGAGCACTTTCCCATGGAAGTGTCCCTTTTGGAGACTCCCCGACGTCTGGTGATTGACGAGGTGGCAACAGAGCTTGGCACCGAGCGACGACGGGTGTATGACATCATCAACGTGCTTGAGAGTCTGAGTATGGCCGCCAGAGTACAAAAGAACATGTATCAGTGGACTGGTAGACTTCACCTGAACCACACACTGGCCAGACTCAAGGCTCTGGCTCTCAAAATGGGGCTACACACTCACCTCGACCACCTTCATCACCACCATAATGATCAGGTATGACTGTCCAAACTTAATTATATTAACTTATAATAACCAGATTAACTTGCTCATGTAGTGATGTGCACCCTATGTGGTGGAATTTGTTTGTTTATTTCAAAATTTTATTTTATTAAACGTTATTTTCACATAGCGATTTTGATTACTGTAGTTCTTTTGCGTTTATCTTGTGTCGTCCCAGTTTTGGTTTGTTTGTTTTACAAATTTTACATTATAATTATTTGACTCCCTTGCAGTACTGTACCTAAAATAAGTTTAAATGGAAATATACTGAACAGTGTCGTTTGATGAACAACATTATTTCTGCTGTTTCTATGAGGATTTTTGGTACCTACTAGGATGAGAGATGCCACCAGTTCCTGTGTCTGAAGAGTAACAGTGTGAGTGAGGGAGAGAAGACTGATGCAAGGAGAGAGAAGTCACTGGGGGTACTCTGTCAGAAGTTTGTCATGCTGCTCTTGGTCAGCCCAGAGGTAAGAAATGTAACATTTACATACAGTATTACACTGTACAGTGGTGCACTAAGTTTCGCGATATCACAATTCGCGCCAACATTGTAATATTCCCAAGTTTCACATTTCGCTTGATATCACAGTGTATCGCGGATTTGCGACAAAATAAATTTCAAACCGCCCGCCAAGCCACCAGAAACTGATCATCACTTCCTAGCCGCCATCTTCTATGATGTCAGGAGTGTCGTTTCAGACTCGCATTCCTTTTCCACTTTTTGTTGGTGTCGGCCATACGCGCGTGAGTACTTGATTATAATGGCTACCTGCGTTCCTGGTGGTATAAAAGGGGGCCCAGGTAGTGATGGTGGAAGCAAAAGAGGAAAAGTGAAGACAGGATTGAGAAGTTAATCGGCTATAGACCACAGGAGGAGTAGATTGAAGAGATGTTTGAGGATGATAATGAGGAGGTGGAGCAACCAGAAGATGCACCATAGCAGCAAACTCAGCTAACAATATCCAAAATGTCTCATTATTTTCCCTTGCTCCTCAACTTTCTCTTCATAACGGGCACAGTGTCCTGGTAGGGGCTTCGGTGTCCTGGGCATTTCCGCACCCTCCTCAGCCCCTCGCCTGGGAGCGGCTTCAGTCACCTGGGAATTCTTTAGTGGTAAAGCTGGGAGGGTTCTGTGGGGGCGCTCGGTTATGGCCCTGGCCTTGCTCGGCCAGACAGCCTGGGGATCAACAACAAAAACTGTGCTTCCGTGCTGACTCCCTGCCTAGGCAAACTCTTTCGTCTCTGTCTATCCTCTAACGTCTTCCCTTCATGCTGGAAGTTTGCTCACATTCAACCTGTCCCAAACAAGGGTGACCGCTCTCAACCCTCCAACTATCGTCCAATTGCTCTTATCTCTTGTCTTTCTAAAGTTTTTGAAACTATTCTTGCTTCCAAATTTCTAAAGCATTTCTCTTCTCATAATATGCTCTCAGATCGCCAGTATGGCTTCCTTAAGGGTCGCTCTACTGGTGATCTTCTTTCATATCTTACTAACTCTTGGTCATCCTCCTTTCGGGACTTCGGTGAGACTCTTTCTATTGCACTAGACATATCGAAAGCCTTCGATAGAGTCTGGCATAAATCTTTAATTTCTAAACTACCCTCCTTTGGTTTCTATCCCTCCATCTGTGCCTTTGTCTCTAATTTCCTATCCGGCCGTTCCATAGCCGCGGTTGTGGACGGCCATTGTTCACTTCCTCACCCTATAAACTCCGGTGTTCCTCAGGGCTCTGTCCTATCTCCTATTCTCTTTCTAATTTTTATAAATGATCTCCTTCACTGTACCTTAATTCCCATCCATTCATACGCAGACGACTCAACCTTACACTACTCCATTAGTTTTTCAGAACGCCCCAGCCAGCAATCCCTCAACGACAAACGTAATGAAGCCATAGAACTCTTAAATTCTGATCTAAATACTATTTCCAATTGGGGCAGAGAAAACCTTGTTAACTTTAATGCTTCCAAAACCCAATTTCTCCATCTATCTACCCGTCAGGATCTCCCAGCGGACTATCCCTTATTCTTCAACAATACAAAAATCAACCCTTCATCTTCTCTCAATATTCTTGGTGTCTCTTTTTCTTCTGCTCTCATTTGGAAGGACCATATTACCAGTCTTGCTAAGGCAGCCTCCCAGAAGCTGGGTGTGCTCAACCGCCTTAGGGGGTTCTTTTCCCCTGCACAGCTTCTTGCTCTGTACAGGGGCATAGTGCGCCCTTGTATTGAGTATTGTTCACATGTGTGGGGAGGTTCCTCTCACACCGCTCTCCTAGACAAAGTTGAAAGGAAGGCCTTTCGTATCATTAACTCCCGTCCACTCACCAACTCTCTGCAATCTCTCTCTCTCCGCCGCAATGTTGCATCTCTCTCGCTATTCTATCGCTACTATAATAATCAGTGTTCCTCAGAGCTATCCCAGTGCATACCACCTCCTTTACGTAGGGCATGTGGTACCCGTCTTGCAACTCAATCCCACCCCTACTCTGTGCAACTCTCCAACCCAAGAGTGAAACGTTACTCTCAAACTTTCTTCTACTCAACATCTGAGCTCTGGAACTCTCTCCCAGAATCAGTCTTTCCCTCTTCCTATGACTTAAATTGCTTCAAACTCCGTGTGTCCAGGCATTTTGGCTCGAACGTCCCTTGATTTTGGCCCTGTCACTCTTTCAACTATGGGGGAGGCACTCGCTATAGGCAGTTATGCCTTTTGCCTCCCTCAATCACATAGAAAAAAAAAAAAATCTAAAAAAAAAATCCCTTTGCATGTCATACAAGGTGACTATAAGGGGGGATGTATGACCAACTATCTTATAGGCCTATAGTAAGTCTTGTTATGGTACTGTTCAGTGTTTAGTAGCACTGTTGAGGCTGGTGTGGTTGCAAGTTCTGCAGTGCAAGTGACTTTGTTGAGGCACGTTTAACACTATACCAACATTAGCCACAGTGATGTTATGCTATTGCAATGTTTTGGTCGGATTTACTACACTTGTACAGGCTTGTGGCTTTGGCTCCGCTGCATGTCTGCCTGCCGAGATCGGAGCCTCTCCAGGTGGTCTGGGGAGTGCTGGAGCGACCTTGGTGACCCTGGTCTCTGGGTATTCTCCTGGGTGACCTAGATGTGTGAATTTTGTGTTTTGTCTGTGTTTGTTCGCTATTTTGTCTTGT
The DNA here is from genome assembly GCA_037953745.1 of Lithodes maja. NCBI lineage: Eukaryota > Metazoa > Arthropoda > Malacostraca > Decapoda > Lithodidae > Lithodes > Lithodes maja. The sequence continues at coordinate 7,048 of JBAKBP010004127.1, read as the reverse complement.
GTTTTCCTGTTCTTTCTGTCTTGAGTCGGCCACCCCCAAGAAAATACAAACAAATAAAATAATAAAATAGAGGAAAATAAAAATAAAAAATAGGAAAAGTGGGGATTGGGCCTGAGCATATAGATAGCTATAGATAGACACTGAAACTGCTGAAAGGCAACTCTGTCTGAGCCATTATAAATGTAATATAAAAGAATAATAAACCATTGTACTGTATTTACCTATTTGTAGTTTACAGGAATTGAGCAGCGCTCGTGTTGTCCTGTCTTAGTTACTTTATAATCAATCCATTTTACTTAGACAAGTATCGTAATGGATATTCTCAGTTCCCAGTATTTTGGACTAACATATCATAACTTATGTTGCCCCATTTCCATATTTACTTTTATCCAACCTAGATTTGAACATGTTAATGTTCCTCGCTCTCACCACCTCCTCCTCCAAGTTGTTCCATGTATGTGTGCATGCAAGACAATAGTTTATTATTAAGAATACCTTATCAAAATGTTTCATCGTGTAACTCCCCAACATTTCATGACTACTGTATAAAAGAATCATCTTACCGGTAGGTTATTTTGTTATATACATTTTTTTTTTTTCTAACCACATAACTAATTCTTTCATCATACAGTGTTACTAATGAAATGCTCCATTATTTGATATAAAAAGGAAGCATTGAATAAATGTGTTTGACATGATATCGTCTAGATAATTATTTGTTTTCCCGTTGTGTGTGAGCAGCCACACACATTATCACTGGAACATGCTGTAAGATTGGTGGTGGGAGAGACAGGTGAGGACGGTGAGAGACTGAGGACTCGTGGTCGCCGCCTCTACGATATAGCCAACGTCCTCACCTCCTTGGGTCTACTGCGTCGGGTGCCCACTGCCAAGACCTTCCAGTACATTGGACCGCAAGTTGAACCATCCACCAGTGAAGACGGTAAGTCAGTACTGGTAACATTCACATTATCTGTCTAACCATTTCTTTATTATTTACTTCAGTAACCTAGTTGGCCACGCATTCAAATCTTAGTCATAGAATCTATATTGCCTGACACCATGATCCCTGAAGGGGTGGCCACGAACGAAACGCCCCCATCCAAGGATGTTCGTTCGTTCATTGTTGGTTTTTTTCACGGGTGGGGGGTCGCAAGCCCACCGACCTAACCTCTTAAGTCGCCTTTTACGACACGCAGGAGGCACGTGGGGCATATTCTGTTCCCTTAACCCCAGTCTACTTATCTGGACAACTACTTGGTATTGATAGTCCAACCCTTCTAATATATCATATTCCCCGTCTGATATACGAAGGGAAATCCATATGGTACTATTTAGCTCATATATTATATAGGATGGAATGTAGCTATGTATTATAGCTATTGGACTTTTTAAGTTTTTATGAAGTTGGAGGCATTGCCTCCAACTATTGTTAATTTATAATTATGTTTTATGGTCTTGCTAAGTGACAAATGGCATGTAGGCTTACAGGTATGTTGTGGATGAATGTTTGGTGTCATCCATTAACCTTATTGACTTCCCAAATTGACTAATTCCTTGAACGTGACTACAGTGCGTTGTTATGTGTGCGATTAGTTTGCTTGGGAAACAGATTAACTTGCTCATCTAGTAATGTACACCCTATGTGGTGGATTGTGTTCTTTTATTTATAAATCATTATTTTTACTTAAGCGTTGTTTCCACATAGCGATTTTGATTAGTTATTTTGTCTTTTTACTGTATTTGTATAAGTTTTGGTTTGTTTATTTTGCAAGTTTTACAATATAATTTGTGCAGAGATAAGCATTAACTTTCTTGAATACAATTTAATAATAATAATAATAATAATAATAATAATAATAATAATATTTATTCAGTTAGCAATTTACAGAGTTGGTACCACATAGTTTGTTACAAATATGACATGTACCAGCCTTGCATAATTCCAACTAAGGATAGCCCAATAAGGCCGTTAGGCGTATTTCCATTGGGGTCCTTGTGGGATTAGGTTAGCTGGGGAAAAAAGGGGAGGATAAAGAAATGGATACTTTAGAAAAAGTATTTCTAGGGGGTTATTTTAAGATACCTTACATCCTATAGTAAATATCAGTAATCCGTAATCAGTAATCATTTCAGTTTGGTTTGTCTATCTCTTATGTCGCATTTAGTAGTAGACATAAGCTTGGTGCTCCCTTCTCGCAGCTGTCCGGTTCAGGTGTTCCTTCAGGCTACGTCTGAAGGAATACAGTGTTCTCTTTTCACGGACTGACTGGGATAGGTCGTTCCAGTCTTTGATGGCGGTGAAGAAGAATGTTTGCTTACCCTGTCCTTGGATTCTCGGGACCTTAAAATTAAACATCCTGTTTCTTGTATTATGTCCACTCCTCTCATTTGCTTTAACAAAATCATTCTTTAGGTACTCTGGAGCTCTGTCATAGAAAATTTTGAAGGCATTAGTGAGCCTGATTTGTTTGGCCCTGTCAGCGACATTGAGCATACCTAGTGACTGAAGTTGTTCCTGGCCAACATGTGATCTGGGTCCTAGGTTCAGCATGAACCTAACCATTTTATTTTGAGTGACCTGAAGTTTGTGCTGTGCTGATTTAGATGATGCAGAGTACCAGGATGACACAGAATAGTCAAAATGACATTGAACAAGCGCTTGGCAGAGGGTCTTTTTGGTCGCCGCGGGCAAGCATCCCACCTGTCTATACAGGTATTTTATACGTGCTCTACACTTACTCAGGATAGATTCCAAAATTGTTTCACCTGACAAACTCGCGTCCAGTTTTAGTCCGAGATATTTAACTTGTGACACTGTTGTTATAGGAATATCATTATAGTTGACCGAGAAGCCCACAATGTCTTTCAGTTTGCGTTTTGTTCCACATAAGATGGCTTCCGTCTTGCCCAGGTGAAGAGATAGTCTATTGTCCACTAGCCATTCACTACATGATTCTAGTTCTTTGGAAAGTGAAGCGGCAATACTTATTGGGTCTTTTCCTGAAACCAGGAGCACGCTGTCGTCTGCATACAGTAATAATTTACATGAGACGCTCAGTTCCATGTCGTTCACATAACAGAGAAAGAGTAAGGGACCAAGGATGCTTCCATGCGGGACCCCACAGTTAATTGGCATAGGATCAGATATATTATCATCAATTTTGACTCTTTGGGTTCTACCACTAAGATAAGATTTAAACCAGTTCACAGATCCTATGCCCATTGCTTGTAGTTTATTACATAGGATATCATGGTCTACTGTGTCAAACGCTTTTTGTAGATCAAGAAGAACCATACCGGTGTAGTTACCTTTAGACATTTCTTTACGAATGTGATCCGTTAAGGGGATGAGACAGGAGTCTGTCGAGTACATGCATCTGAAACCTGATTGAAACTTATAGAATAGATCATTTTGTTTGAGGTAGTGTTCATTTGGGTGTATACCGCTCTTTCAAGGATTTTAGATACAATACATAATATGCTAACTGGTCTGTAGTTACCAACTTCTAGTTTATTTCCTTTCTTGAATAGAGGGGTTACAATAGCTTCCTTCAGTTCAGCAGGTACAGTGTTGGTGTTAAATTGACAAGTTGATGATGTGAGTTAGGGGGCCTGCTATACCAATGGCTCCATCTCGTAGAAATTTGGCAGGAATTTTGTCTGGTCCTGTGCTTTTATGTACATTTAGGTTAGACAGCTCGTCAAAAGTGTATTTTGGTGTAACATTTTGCAATCCAAATGTGTTTGGGTGTATGTCTTTATCTCTGTAGAAATTTCGAAAGGTGGCCGTTGTTGTCGTGTATTTATTGAGAGGTTGAGGTAGGTTCTGTGCAAGTGTGTTTGCTATGGAGGTGAAGAAGGAGTTGAAGTAGGTTGAAATTTGTCGTTTATCGTGGCAAATCTGATCATTAATGGTGAGAGCAATATTAGTGTTAGACGAATCCCTTGTCTTGTTGCTGTAGCCTGTTGTTTTTAGGTGCCTCCATAGTTTCTTTGGGTTATTCTGATATTCCTCTGCCTTATTGTGAAAATAATTAGTTTTCGCTGATTTTATTTTCCTACTTAGTTTATTCCTGGCCCTGTTGAACTCATGTTTCAGACCTTGATCCTGTCTATGTTTCGCTAGCCTTTTTAACAGATTGTCTCTGTGTTCCAGATGGTGTAGTATGTCATTGTTGATCCATGGGTCTGACCTTGCTTTAATTCGTATGTCTTTCAGAGGAGCTATTTCGTCTAGAATGTTTGTGATGATGGTTCTGAAGCCAACCCATGCGTCATTAACGTTTGTACTTCCAAACACTGGAGACCAGTCTGTATTCCATAAAATGTCCAGAAATGTTTCTTTATTGTAGTTTCTGAGTGACCTTGTTTTGATAATCTTGTGATTCTCTAGGGTAATTTTTGTGGTTTTTCGTGTGCAATATGTGACGAAGTGATCACTTATCCCAGTCTGTATAACCCCTGATTGGGATATTTTGTCCTCTCTGTTACAGTTTATGTGGTCTATTATTGTGGCAGTGTTCTCAGAGATACGTGTGGGGGTTGTGATGAGTTGTTTATGATTGTGCATTGTCAGTATATGCCTATATTCTCGTACAAGCCTATCATTTCGTTGTTTGTAACACAGGTTAAAATCCCCTAGTATGATGGATTCATTCCGAGGGTCTAGCGATGACAACGTTCGTTCAAAATTGGTCAAGAATTGTGTGTCGTCTGGTGGCCTATAGCATACCCCAATTGTGATGGGTCTTGTCCTAGGCAGGCGTAGATCGATCCACAGAGCTTCGTGATTTTCTACATGGAGGTCGGTCCTGGTTGTGTGTGTGAGGTTGTTTTTTACATACAGACATACTCCTCCCCCATGCCTATTGCGATCATTCCTAACCATATTGAAACCTTGAATGTTTATTTCACCATCGTTTATACTTGAATCCAGCCAGGTTTCTGTGATTGCAATTATTGAAGCTTTGGCCTTATTAGCTAACAAGTTTAATTCTGACAATTTATGGTACATTGATCTGGCGTTAATGTGGATAAGATGGAGCCCTTTGTTGGTGAACACTCTGTATTCATCTTTGATTTTGAATGTGTCCTGGCTGGATTCTGAGTTGTTAATACTAATTGGTTCATTTACATTAATATTCGGTAATGAATGCAAGGCACATATGTTGCATAGGAATTCCCGTTCTTCACTGTTGGTCTTCTTAGAGATGCACTTCATGTGAGCTACAGTTTTACACTTAACACAGTTTATGATCCTTTGTTTTCTTGTTATGAGTGATTCACATATTTCACAAATGATTTTAGGACCCTTAATAGCTATTTCCCTACATTTATCGCATTCCACTTCTTTTCTGCTAGTAATGTAAGTACATCGATCGTGTACTGTTTCATTACAACTACTACATTGTGACGTTGTACTCCTTTTGTTGAATCCAATATCGCACACTATACATATTTTCCTGTTACTGTTCATCGTACGTTCTGGCGGTGTGGTGATCAGCTGTGCGCCGTGAACGGCTGATGGTGTGTGAGCGCGTGAGATGAGGACAGGTTGTGGCTCCCCCTTGCCCCCCTCCCCACCCCTACCTGTATTTGTTGTTTTATGTCCTTGTTCTTGGCCGTTGTTGCTGTTACTTCATTGTCGATGTGTTTGCTAGAGCTTCCTGTTTGTTTGGGTGTTCTGGTTGCATGTTGTGTTACTTGGGTCACCGATATCTGTGGTAGTGATGATACAGTTGAGGGTAATGTTGAGTAGGTAGAATGTTGGCACTGTGCTGGCGGTTGCCCTGCGGTCTTGGTTGTGAGTTGGAGCGTGACGGGAGACTTGGGTGCCTGCTGGCCCAGTTTGTTATAACGAATTTTACTGCTAGGGACTGTTGAAATGTCGGTGTCTGCCTTACTTGTTTGGTGGTGAGGTTTCTTCAACGTTGAACTAGGGCCGGGGTTGGTCTCTACATCTCCGCAGCTAATTAGAGTGTAGCACAATAGGTGTTGTAGCGAGGTTGTGCCAGAGTATTTGCCCAGTCGCGGCGTCTTCCCGATATATGAAATAGACCAGGCAGGAATGGTGACAGAAATTTCACTCGTGTGTGATTTCTGTGTGACGAGGTCCCTCAATACTTGTTTAGTGTTGACCTGGTACACTACCGGTCCCCTCTGCACCTGTATATCAGCACAGCCCCTCTGGATGTTGAGAAGGATGATACATAGAGAGAGGGCTACGCCCGCACCCTTCATCCCTCCCGCCATTGCCGTTGTGTTGAGTAAGACTGTAGGCTTTGTTTTATTTACATGGTCAGTTTTGCAAAATATATACGGTGATAGCTACGTATTAGTTACCGTACTCAGGACTTCAATCAATCCACACAAAATTTGAGGATGATTGTATATACAGTATATGCATGCAATACTGCTAACAATGATTGCAAACATTGAGATATGTGCTTGGGTAAAATTCAAGCAACCTTTCGCGGCGATATTTGCACGCTCTCGGTCACGACCATTACACGTCTAATTTAAGCGCATTTTTGTCCTGAATTATTCCATGGCCAGCTGTTTATTCAACTCTTAGCAATACGATGACAGTCCTGGGGGGGGGGGGGGGACTTAAGCCAAAAGTGGTCAAATTAGAAGCGAACATAACGGTTGTGACCCAGAGCGTGCGAATCGCCGTGAAAGGTTGCTTGAATAATACCTTGTGCTCTACTGAGCACTCTTTACAAATTACATTTATAAAAAGGATGTCATGAAGTAAATCTAATACTGTAATGGTTTTTTGTGTCAGACATGTTTTGTGTGTCACTGCGCCACTCTCTGCTTCCTGGTCGTGTGTGTGTTGATGGTGGTTTGGGTAAGGAGAACCGTGCCTGCCCCAGGGATCAAGATGTCACACCTTCTACAGCACCACCTCCACTTCAGAAGAGAGGACGACCACGAAAGCTATCACCAGACTTTTGCGCTTCTACATTTCCAGGTAGGCTACTGTAATTATTTATCTTAAACTTTGATACAGTTTAGCATTTGTACCTGTGCTGCAATGGTT